>JAKLMF010000474.1:0-15350 GCA_022813555.1 Botryosphaeria agaves | reverse complement strand
CCCTCGCATCAATGCTTCATGCTCTGAAGGCTTGCCAGGTCACTGGGAACGACTCGCGAGTTCCTTATAAAATGTCCTTGAGTCGTACTTTCCTGGAAGTCTCTTTGTGAGCAAATGATGATACTTGCAACTGTGCAGATATTGAGTGTTTGGAGGGGATCGCGGAGACGGCATTGTAAGCAGAACAGTCGCTTGCTCATTCTCAAGGGAGGAGGGCTACGAGGAGCATGGATTGGTTCACGCAGACATACTGAAATGACCTCCTTAATACGAAGCTCGAGTGGCGAACATGACTGAAATCATTCGTTGAATGTGTCTAAAGTCGTACAAGCCAGCAGAGACAAGGAGCCTCTTCTGTCTCGTACCGCATACGCATCGTGAATCCGAAACGCATCGGCGGCTAACGCAACTCAGCGCATTGAGAGGACCCTATGCCACTACACTACTGCTAAGACGGTCGCAATTAGACGGGTTTCATCGCTGCGTCGTTGCATATTCATGCTGTTGTGATATCTGGATAATATGGAGGCTGAGGTCCTGGACCCGGCCCTTCATTTGCTCCGGGATGCATCTCCCCTCGTTCATGATAAACTTGGGGCAACAGACTGAATACGCAACGCCCGAGGACACCACCTTAGCTTCTCCAGGAGGAAAGCATCTTGGGGAACCTTTTATCTGTATTACGGACAGATATGCTCGGGTCTTCTCCGTGAGGCTATGAAACAAGTCAAGCCGCTCGACGCGCCGTTGGTGGGGCCTATCTGTCGCGCCTTCTCGTGTTCAAACACTCTTTGAACTGGAACCGCATGACGGTGCAACTAAAACTCGAGATTGCGGGACAAGTCTCTTAATGGAGTCGTTGAATGCGAAGAACCTGAAGTTGGCCGCTTGAGATTGATTCCCCGAACTTCAAGATCTTACTCGTATGTCATTGTAAGAGTTTAGCGCTTAAGAGCCTCATTCATGGATCATGACCAGACTGGAACGGATAGGTACTCTAGCTTGATCTAAAGCAATATCTCCCGACTATTGAGACAGATTCGACTTCACCTCCAAGTCTTCTTACAGGTTGCGAAACTCGAGGACTTCATGACCGCACGATTGCCTCCGTGACCTTGTTTCGGTGCAAAGATGTCTCAAATGATCTGTTTTTATGCTGCCAGACGACCTCTTCTTCATATTTAGCGGACATTCCACCACTCGGATGGCAATTTATTGCAGGTCATACTCTATTCCGTCACTCGTTTGCCTGTTCTCCTGTCACGCTGATCGTGACTGTCTTTCCTTATCACCTCTTTGCTGCAGGACAGCACGAACGTTTCTAGCATCCAAAGCACTACGGCACATTTTCTCTTAATCACATCCTGCCCGTATCAATCGTAGTCTATAGTCATGCGCTTTGCCTGCTGCGTTACGGCAGGAGGTTTTCTCTCGACTCTATTCGGCAGCGTTGTTGCACAAGAACTGGTCGATCGAAACGTCGATATCTCACCTACGGGGAACCAGGACCTCGTGAGCCTTATTCCTAGAAGAGCTCAAGGTAATAGAGGGACAACTTCTTCTCCAAACAACAGGAATGGAGATGCTCTCGCATTGGATCCAAACAACATTCAAAAAGCCAGCCAGTCAAACGGCCGAAACGAGACTGGTCAAAACAATGCTGGTCAAGTAGACTCAGCGACGTATGCGAATGATACAACTACACAATGAACTGCTTACTGACTGTTCCCAGCTCTGAGAACAATTTCATCAACATCTGTCAGGGAAAAACACTAACGAATGGGGAACAGAACAAGGCCGGCTCGTGCAATGGCATCCGTAAGTAGCCAAACAATCATTCAGCTTCATTTACTCATAATCCTCCAGCCATGGGAGATATCCCTGCCACATCGAGCATGACATCTACGATCATCATAAGCCCGCAGCCCGGCGAAACCCTCGAAGAGAACACAGACTTCACCGTCAAAATGGCAATCACCAACCTCCAACCCGGCTCCTTCACAAACCCAGCCAACACCTACTACGCAGCCCCCCAAGCGCTGTCCGGCGGCATCATCGTCGGGCACGTACACGTCACAATCCAGGACCTCGGCGGCTCGCTCACACCTACGCAACCGCCTCAAGCGGATAAATTCGCCTTCTTCAAAGGCGTCAACAACGACGGTAACGGGCAAGGCGTGCTGCAAGCCAGCGTGAAGGGCGGGCTTCCGGCAGGCAACTACCGCGTCTGCACCATGGCGTCGGCGAGCAACCACCAGCCGGTGCTCATGCCTGTGGCTCAACGCGGAGCACAGGACGACTGCACCAAGTTCACCGTTCGCCAGGGCAGTGGTGGAGCGACTGGTAATCGTGGGTCGAGCGGCAATGCCGCGGGGGGCGGCGGTGATGAGACTGACCCGGAGGCTATGGGTCCTAGCACGACTCGGAGTGACGGCAGGAAAGGCGTGCAGGATGGTGCTGCTGCGACGTCGTCGGCTACGCGTGCAGGTAATGGGGACAGAGCTTCTGTGACGACGGCCAGTTCAGAACCCGCAACAAGCGCCGGTGAGAGTAGCGGTAGCTCCCGGTCTCGAAGTAGTCAGACGCGGACCAGGCGGAGCAGGTCTCAAGGGTCTACTGGAAGACCGTTCATTGCGTGACATCTCACAGGTGACGATGGTGCAAAGTAGGGACAGGGGAAACGGGTGTGTGATTAGCCCCACATGAACTGGATATGAATTGTCGAATGACGTGTCGCCGAGTATGATTAGTGGCATCATCTGGTGTTGGAGGGAATCAGCATGTGATTGCTATCAGCTAGGCTACAAGATTTCCACAGCAGAATTGACTGTCCCTCCACATCGTTCTATTGAACCTGACGCATCTATTTGGAGTCATCGAAGACGTAGGTGAGGTGGCAACGGCCGCAGTACTGGCGGTTGTGCATGGCAGCCATGAAGACACCAGCACCGCACTGAGAAACAGATTAGCACATTGAAGCGAGCGCCTGTTTGCGCATGCCACATACCTGCTCCTGCGGACACTCCCTCCTCAGACGCTCGATCTTGCCATCGGCGTCAACCTTGTAGTACTTGAGGACGGCAAGCTTGGTCTTCTTCCTCTTGTGCTTGATCTTCTTCGGGGTGGTGTAGACCTTCTTCTTCCTCTTCTTGGCACCACCGCGCAGACGCAGGACCAGGTGGAGCGTCGACTCCTTCTGGATGTTGTAGTCGGACAGCGTCCGCCCGTCCTCGAGCTGCTTGCCGGCGAAGATCAGGCGCTGCTGGTCGGGTGGGATGCCCTCCTTGTCTGTGTGGATGGAGGGTCAGCATGCGCGAGAGATGAGTGAGACGATGGAGGCGCATACCCTGGATCTTGGACTTGACATTGTCGATTGTGTCGGAAGACTCCACCTCAAGGGTGATCGTCTTCCCCGTGAGGGTCTTGACGAAAATCTGCATGGCGACCTGGGCGCGGAAGTCAGTCTTGTACTATGAAAGTGATGGTGATGCGAGGGAGGCCGCGCTGTCTACGCACCTATGCAGAACTGCGCGCAGTTGTACGTCCTCAGTCGTTGCTGGAGGAAGAAAATGTGAAATGTGAAGACGGCGAATTGTTAGTGTGCGCTCGGCTCCGTCACGTGAGCGGCTCTCGCTCGGGTTGTCGGGAGAGCACTGTCCAATGACTGGGACCAATGGCTGGGATGGCGGAGCGTTGCCCATCGAGACACTAGCGTCCGCTCTGTTGACTATGTTACGCCATATGAGATACCAACCATCCTCTTACACACCTCCAGTTTCAAAACTTCTACCACAGATTTGCCTAACAGGCACTCTTAATTGCAACACAAGTTCTACTGGTTAGACATAAACCCGACACTCTTTCGAAGAAGCGGCCGCTAGTCGGAAAGCTCCTGCACAAAGATCTCACTCGCGGCCGCAGCGCCATCACAATCAATTTAGACCAATTCGCATCACTACTACCCTTCTGAGGAGGAATTAAGTTTCTCTCCGCCCGGCGGATGCAGCTTGCGCTGCGTGAGGTTAGAAGAACTGTTTACTAGATGGCATTGCAATTGAATGGGAGTTGACCTTGCGCAGTTTCGGACCAGCAAGATACCATAACATCTATCTTGGAAAACTAACCCATCCGGACTCGACTTGCACACATAATGCTGTCCAACGCGACCTCGAGTATACAACAACGACGACAAAACCACCGACGACAAAATTCGACACCGGTTATGTTCGAGGCGCCCAACATACGACCACTTCCTGCGACCATCCAACGACACAACAGCCACCGTAGAGGAACCAGCTTGGACCAGAAGCCAATGCTCCAAGCTCCCTTCATGGACCGGAATTCCCTTTCTAACCCAGGACCAGGACCCGCACCCTTCCCGCAGGAGGACATGGTAAGTATCACTAACATAGGACAAGAACAACAGCATATCTTGCAAGTAGCGCAGCAGCAGAGACTAGCCCAGCCGGGCCATCAGTACCAGCACCAGCATCTACCACTACATCTCTCACCCCATCTGTCACCACATCTTCCTCCTCAATTACAACCTCAATTACAACCTCAATTACAACCTCAATTACAACCTCAGTTGGAACACCAACAACAATCACAACAATCACAACCATCTGAACAACAGATCAAAGATCTGGAACAGCACATCAAGTCAGTGTACGGGTCGTATGGGACCGTATACGTGAACATACTACCAAGTCCGACTGGCACCCCACAGAAGCCTCCTCCACTTCCACTTCCCGACAACCTGGATGTGGCTCCTCTACCAACGGGCTATGACGACTTCAAGGGTGTCAGTTTCGACCGTCCCATAACCCCTACTTTCAAGTTCGACCTCGAGAACCCGGAGAGTGACATTAGCTACCAATCTTCCTACTACTCCTCTGAGGCATTCTCGCCTGGAAGGTCACCTTCGATATCCCCTCAGCAAAAGCACGTCCAGGCCTTCCTGGAGGACATCGAAGAAATCCCCTCCGTCCCTCACCTCTCCTTCACGGACGCAACCTCCCTCCTCCCGACCACCCGACCCTCCGACCTCGACGCCTTCCTGACCCCCTCCCGCACGCCCGTCTCCCCACACGCCATGTCCCTCGCAGACCTCAGTCTCGATGCCACAATCGAAGACACGGGCATCTCGCCTGAAGAAGTGGCCGCGTATATCAGCACGCAGGACACCCTCTCCCACCGCTGGACCTGCCTCTACCCGTCCTGCGGCAAGACCTTCGGCCGGCGCGAGAACATCCGCAGCCACGTGCAGACGCACCTCGGCGACCGCCAGTTCCGCTGCAACCACTGCAGCAAGTGCTTCGTCCGCCAGCACGACCTCAAGCGCCACGCCAAGATCCACACGGGGGACAAGCCGTACCGCTGCGCCTGCGGCGGCGGGTTCGCGAGGCAGGATGCCCTGACCCGGCACCGCCAGCGCGGCGTCTGCTGCGGCGGGTTTCCGAACGCGGTGAGGAAGATGGCGAGGAGGGGCAGGCCGAAGAAGGTGAGGCCGGGCATGGACGAGCGGGCGGAGAAGGCGGAGAGGACGAGAAGGACTGTGGCGGCGAAGGAGGGGGGTTATGCCAGTAGTTTGGACAACGAGTCGAGTTCGCCGTGCGATTCTTACCCGTTGAGCCCGTCGGGCAGCTTCAACGAGTTGGACGGCGCGCAGTTTGCGGATCTGCAGGCTTTGGCCGGTGCAGACGGTGCGGATGCTGATCCTTTCAGGTAAGCCACATCCAACCCTGTAGTGTCTCGATGCTCAAGAGGAAAGACGAGAAAATATGACTGACACTCACCACAGCAGCTTCGACAGCGCCTCATCCCCCTTCTCGCATTCCTCTCCCCACCTCACCACCAACAACCACTCCAGCGACCCCTTCGCTTCTTCCCCCTCAACCCACAGCCCCCGCCTTCACGCATACCCTCTCCCGCACCACTTCGAGCTCGAATCAGCAACAGACACGCTCTTCAAGCTCACCTCCGAAGCCTTCGCCAACACCCCTCCCACCTCCCCCGCTATCAAGCAGGGCGCCAACCGAGCGCTCCACCAACGCAAGCCGCCCCACCCCTTCCCGCAGGCGCAGCAAAAAGCCGCACAAGCAACCAGCGGCTTGTTCGACGAGCTCGCCCGCGAAGCCGCGAGTAGCTCAGCCCCCGTATCCCGCGCCTCGACCGCCGCGTTCAGCACGCCGCCGACCAGCCCTCCGGCCGCAGCTTCCGCCGCCTATGACGAGCAGGGGCACCAGCACCACCACGGGCACATGGAGCACATAGTCTCCGCGCCGCCGGCGCCGCCCGGGCTCTTCGCCGACATCGACGTCGGGCCGTACGACAGCTGTGGCGGCGGCATGATGGGCGGCAACGGCGGGGGCGCCATGGATCTGGGTCTGTTTTGTGATGCGGGGGATATGATGGGCGGGGCGGCGGAGGTGTATAGCAGTGAGGAGGCGATGCGGGCGAGTTTGGCGTGGATTGATGCGCTGTGATCGGAGTGGCTAGCTGGAGGCGGAGAGGGGGAGGGGAGGAGGACTGAGGAGTTGATGAGATTGATGAAACTGCACGTGATGTGGTTATGAGGCGTTTTCGGGTTGTGTGCTTTGAGAGGGTGGCATAGGATGACATTCTCTTTTCTTTTTTTTGCTTTCCTTTCGAAACTTTTCTGTCTTTACAGAATGACTTTTTAGTTTGAGGGGGTTGAGGGGATGTGGGATCGCCGATGTAGTGGTGGTCTGTTTCCTTTCTGAGTGGAGGCAACATGGAGAGATAGGTAGATGATGCTTGCCATTTGTAACTATTGGATATGATCTCAACAATCTGGTCTTGTGTGCTCGTGCGGTTGATTGAGAGTGAAAGCGGAGCTTGCATTTAGAGGAAGAGGACCATAATATTAGGCGGCCTCACTATAAGAGCGTTGTTTCTCATTCCTCACGTGTAATGGTAAGTTGAAAATCATAAGCGGGTATATAGTGAACGTGATACGAGCAGGACTATATGAAGCCCACGAGAGGGGAGATGAAGGAAAGATTACGCTTCAAATCAATAGATCCAAGCCATAACCGATAACCAGAATGTGAAGAAGATCAAATGGCAAGAACTTCGAAACCCCCAGCAACGAACGGATATCATATTGCTTGAACCCTCCCAACAAGAAAACAAACAAGCCGACCACCAGTAATACGAAAAAGCACGAAGGCCAAAGAGATACAGCCCCACCAAACCTCAGACACCTACATAGCACGCAGAGATGAATCTACGATATCAAGAAACACAAAACATGCACGCATTGCAAACCCCTAGAAAAAATGACGACAGAGCATCCGCAGTCATGGGTATCATGAAGCATGCGCACCGATGACGGAAGCCTCGTCGTGGTAGGAAATTCGTTCACAGGCGTAACAACATCTCATCCATCTCGTGTCGGAGCATGGATGAGATGGTCAGAGGTGTGTGGTGTGTGTGTGTATTGTGTAGTGTAGACGAAGGAACGGTAGCTCTGGGAAAGAGGTGAAGTAAGAACGGTCGGCATGATGAAATACCACCGAGTTAGCCAGGATTATCAAGACCTGTGGTTCACAGCCTGCTCTTCCCGGGTGGCGACGGCGACCAGAGCTTCAAGGCGTCTCATATCGCCAGCGCCGTCGTGCGATCCGCTGAACGAATTCCTATTCGGCCGTGGAGGGGTGGCGAAACTACTCTGGTGAGGACCTGTTGTGTAGGCTTGTAGAGGCACGTTTCCTCTCTCAGCAGTGTATTGTGTCTGAGTGGAGAGGCCAACTTTTTGGGTGTCGTCCATAGCAGTTCCTGGAGGATGTGTTTCGATGGTACCATTGCTGTGCAAGATAGCGGGATAGTAATCTCCTAGCGATGAGCTGCTAGGTGTAGGGATGCCCTCGCTGCTGCTAGAGTCCTCTGGTGAAGTCCGTTGCACCATGTGTATTGGCTGCGACCTCTGTTGCAGTTGAGTGAGTGGTAGCGGGCCGTTATACCAACCGTGACGTTTGTTTTTGCGGGACGTTGCGCTGTCCGCAGGAACGGAGACGGGCTCTCGAGGACGACCCAGTTGTGGAGTAACGCCGGACATCGGTGAGGATAGTTGTCCCGTATGGGGTGCGGTTATTGGACGGATGTCCGGGCTCTGTCCTTGGCCGATGGCTTGCATATAGGAGTAGGACTCTTTTGGAGGGGTAGAACTGGCGATGTCGAGCTTTGTAAGACCTCTATTTAAAGCCATATCCCAGGAAAGATGTCCTCGACGGTCGTCTGGTCCGGTGCTAGACTGTTCGAATGAGACTTGGCCCGCTGGCGCCCGGTAAGGTGAGTCCACCTGCATCGGGCTCGGCTTGCGGGCTATGGAGGGCTGCGGGGGAACGTGATCAAAACTCTCGATGCCAGGGAGCCGAGTGACTTGGCTAGCTGCTGGCTGAGCAGCGAACGCAGGCTCTGGTGCATCGGCATTTTGGAACCAACTCAAGCCGCTCGTTGCTGGTCGAGGACCAAGACCAGAGTACGTCCCGGGATGCCACGTACGTCTTCTCCAGTCAAGCTCAGCCGCAGTAGCCGAGTCCCGTCGAGCATCAGAGAACATGGAGCTCGTTGGACTTGCAATGATGCTGCTGGCGCCCGAGAACGTGGACGCTGATGAAGAAGGCAGAGGGCTGACGTAGGGTGGTGCATAGTTGTTGTAACCTTGAGGTGCCTGAAATGGGTTTGTACCGGAAGGAACTGAAAGACGACGTCCTGGAGTCCTGCTTCCGTACATGAAAGATCGTGGTACAGTGGATACCGGTGACTGCAGTCCAGAAGAGAACCTGGGACTGTTAGTACCAGTGGAGAAAGTCGCCGAACTAGGAGTGTCGTATCCGCCAGGGGAGTTGTTCCCAAAAATATGGAACTGACCACCTGGGCTCTCTGTGCCGGGAGGAGTGAAGGTATTCAACGTTAGTCTGGCCCTGGGTGCGCCGTCGTTCGCCATAGCCAGCGGCTGGGGCTGCCGACGGATATCCTCTCGCTGACTTATGCTGGAGGTCGTCGAGGTGATGCTAGATGCTGACAAGTTGCGACTGTGGCCTCTGCTGTGGCCGCCTTGGCTGCCCAAAGTAGATGCCCGTGAGCGGTTGTTCGGTGGCCGTACCCGATCCGTGCGAATCTGCCTCTGGAACCGGGTGCCGGTAGCAGCTAGCGAGTCGCCCGGTATATCCTCGTTCACATGGACAGTCTGCGCATGCTGACGAAGATTGTCGAGGCGCGAGAAGCGGCGTGAGCAATGGCATTGGAAAGGTCGTTCTCCAGTATGCTTCCTATTGGACGATCAGTTGACCCAAGAGAGTTTGGCGGCGCAGAACGCACCTAATATGCCTCGCCAGGTGCTCGCTTCTAGTGAAACTGAGATTACAGGGCGGGAACTCTGTGCAAAAGAACCGTTGCCCCTTCTTCTTCTTGGTCGGCCGATTCGTGTCGCTATTTATGCTTTCATTATCGGAGCCGTCTTGTCCGTCGTCCTCGTCCTCCATATCGACATCCTGCGAATCTACCGACTTGGTCGACTGGTAAGAGCTTCCTCTGCGGAGTCCGCCGTCTCGATTAAGCGTATCACTGCTAGCCGGCGACGAAGCGAACGGTGAATCGATCATGGGTCGTGGTGCAGTCAACCCTTGAAAACTGTCTCGTGTAGGTGTCTTCGCAGTCAAATCTTCCACGCTCTTCTCTGCTGCGGGTTGTTCTGCTGAGAAGAACCTATTCGGTCGAGGGGTGGTCGGTGTGGACTCTTCGCGGGCTCGTCCGGGCGGGGCCTCGAGCACCGTGAGGGTCGTGTTCACCGCGCGAAATGCAGACATACTGACTGCAGTAGTTGTTGTAGCAGTGTCGTGCAAGATGCCTTGTCCGTCTGTCAGGTTCTCAAAGTATCGCTTTTTACTGACTACACGGTCCGATACCACAGCCCCTCCTGCGCCGCTCGGGCGCGAGAGCGGACGGCTTTCGTAAACGGCCAGGAACGATGGAGCGTATCAACAACCCGATGATGTCGAGCACGGTTGCCAGTCGTGAATTTGACCGCGCCGTGAGAAGGAAGGCAAGGCTGAAGCGCCGCGAGCGGAGGATGATGGTGATGCTCGCGGCGATGACATCCGACAGCTGCTGCGGTGGTGAGATAGCTGAGGTCGAGGCGATACAGAACGCAAGTGCCGTCTAGTCGTGGAGCATCACGCGTGTGCGATACGGTCAGGCACAGAACGGTGGTCGGAGCGTCGAGGGCGTGCGGTGATCTTTGTGGTAAGGCAAGCGCTGGAGGGATGCCCGCCACCTCGGACAGACAGGCAAACCGCGACGGCGCGGCGGCAGCTGAGCAAGGGCACGAGCAGTAACCCTACACGACTGCGCGGCTGGCGGCGGAGAGCTTGTCAGGACTGGCTTGGGGTTGTGAATAGACCTGGGACCTGAAACCAGGCCAGGCACAAGGGGGTCCTGTTGGATAGACGGATGGAGGCTGGTGTGGATCAGATGCAGCGACAGCAAGAGTTGCGTGTCGCCGAGTCAGATTTGGTTAGGAATCGCTGCGAAGGGTCCTGTGTTTAGCTCTGAGACGTAGGTGGGGGGCTGCCGATCGCTGCACAAGAGCCGGCTGCGTGCCTCAACAACGCCCTAATCCTGCTGCTAACCTGCTGCTAGTTGTTATGGTGCGCATCTGAAGCCAGCATACCTCCCAGCCAAATCCGATTCCCCTTATTCGGCTCGAATACTCCTAGGCCAACGGCAGTCACGACTGCGCGGAGGGAGTCGAGCGGCCGGGGTGTGGGACCGCGACTCGGGTCATGGACATGTCGGGTAGCGAGAAGGCGTGCTGCGATTCGAAGAAGTCATCAATCCTGCAGTAAGCTCTGCCGCATGGCTCTCTGGCACCCCCCTCTGAACACGGCACTGTGCGTATGCCTGGACGGCTTCTGAAGCACCGCGGTCAGGATGAGGTAGTAGGTAGTATCACTCCTCGGCCATGTTCCTTGCTTGCCAGGCCCTCGAGACGGCATAAACTTTGTCGATAGGTGCCCGCGATTGCATGGACCTGTCGCTGGGCGGAATGCCAGCTGAAACCTTCCTTCGTCCGGGTTCACATGCGAGAAAGAGGTAAGAGTTCCGCTCCTACCGTATCCAGTGAGAAGGTGCAGGCTAAACAGCGCCGTCGCTGTGCTGTTGCTCATCTGATGTCTTGTCGATGCTCGAAAACAATATCATCGCTGTCATCATTCTCGCCAACCACAACCTCTTCGGCATCTCTGATTCCATGCCAAAGGCTCATGGCGCAGCCTGGTAGCGACAAACGCGGACGAGGCATCAGTGTTCTCGGCTCTCAGCTCCATGGCGCGTCGATAGCGGCGGTGGTGGAGACGCCATCGATTGGCTGCTGCAGCATCGATGGCGTGACTCGCATCAAGCTAATGGAGATGGCTGCAAGGAACTCCCGAACACCGTGCTGATGGCCGCTGGCGGGAGGTACCATTGTACCCTGCCGGAACACAGACATCTCGACGATCCGAATGTCTGCAGACGATGGTTGAGATCGGCTTTGTTCTGTGAGATGCTGAGGAGTGGTGTTGTATCTTTTGCCAAGACTTAATCTGCTTTTTCTCAACCTGTTTCGACGCACAAGGTTGGAAGTTGCCTGCATCGCAGTCTTCGGTCACGTGATCGGAGTAATTGCAATACTGGTGCTCCAGATACTGTGCGAGTTTCAGCATTCAACAGCTCTGCTTTCATCGAAGCAAGGGAGTATTTGAGACTTTTACAGCTACTGAGAATCTGGAGTTGGAACAGCCACAATACTAGACTTGGAAAATGGCCGTTGTTCACCGCCTGATGCACTTCACATGCACAGTAGAAGTAGTAGCTACCATACAGAAACCAACCCTCCCCGAAATCCATCCCACCAACCGTTGCGTCTCGGCGTCTAAAACAAGCGCACAGCGTCTATTGCACCACCTACACACAAAGATCACATCTTAGTCATCCACACTACTAATCAGGCCACGTCGACAGTATCAAAGGCGGCGGACTCGGACTCACCTTCTCCCTCAATATCCCCATCCACTGCTGCAAACTCGGGCTCTGGTCCGCCCGATCCTCCACCAGCATCGTCTGCGCCCACAACTTCAAGCTGGGCTCCCCATCCTCTCGCACAATATACAGCGGCGGCACGACGATGCTGCCGGCACCCTTCGCCCTGTGATCCCTGCTCTTCTCGATGACGGCCCGGATCCGCTCGTTGAACTCGTTCTCGACAACCGGCATCGTCGTCTTGCCCTGCTTGAGCTGCGTCCTGTCCTCGAGCCCGAAGACGTCGTTGATGAGCGCCGGCACGGCGTCCCGGCCGACCCAGACGAACTGCGTCTGGCTGTCGTCGATCAGGTACAGGCCGTAGGGCACGATGCGCTCTGAGGAGAGGTTCATGGGCGCCGGCAGCACGATCTCGCCCGTCGTTTCGTCGGGCGTGCCGGCCGTGTCGGGCATGTCGTGGAGTGAGTAGAATTTGGGATAGATGTACTGCATCATTAGCGGCAGGGGCAGGGTGGAGAGGAGGTTGAGCGCTGCGGAGCGGAGGTCCGAGGGGATTTGAGCGGACTTGCGGAGGCCAACCTGGTTTCATTTAGTATCGTGGAGGGCGCCAGAGACCAAGCGATACTCACGTTCTTAGTAAGGCCTAGGAACAGCACTGGCAGACCCCTCAGGTTTGCTGGCAGTTGTAGTCCGCCACCACCCATGTTCCCACCTGCCAACTCTTTGCGGTAAGTCTGTAGTATCTCAATAACCTTAGCTTGTAGAGCATCTCGGGCCGCATCTAGGCCGCTGCCGAGGGCTCTTTCTACAGCTTTATGACTGAAGTATGCTGTGATGGCTTGCTGGTCTGCAGATGCGTACACATTGGCGAGGGTTTCTGTCGTTGGCAGTGCAAGTGTCAACACTCGTATCCGCCTCTCGCCGTTGCAGGTTGTGTGCAACACTGCTGTTTGCATGCATACAAACGGTTTTGTAATGGTCTCGTCAATGGCCACCTCGACAACGTAACTTTGGTCCCTAGGGAATGCGGGGAACGCGCAGAGGTCTGAGCTTCGGTTGAAGAAGTTGCCATAAAATGTGCTCATGCGCAGTCCTGTCGTTGCTCGAACACGTAGGACAGCCTCCAACCCAATCTCCGCAGACAAGTAGTCGCTGAACTCTCTCGCGAATTTGATGGCGTCCTCGCTCCTTGCTGCACTCCAGCCCGGGTAGAACCAAGTTTGACCTCCGGTGTATCTTGGGAGGTTGCTGAGCGTTGCTACGTCCTGGTACTGCGATGAGAACAGAAACATGTCAATGGAGACTTGATTCTTCGAGCACTCAACGGCAAAACTCTTGTAGAAGCTGTTTGCAGTCTGTAGTAAACTACTCTCCTTGCTCGTCCCTAAAATCTTCTTGTCTTCCCGCATATCGAGTTTGCCATACCCGACGTTTGGTAACGTCGCGCTAAGGACTGTGATCTTGCCGCCTACGGGGGAGATAAGTTTGTGGCCGGCTCGCAGTGCCGAGCCCATCGCGGACGCAGCATTCGGAGTGTCCTGGAACATGGATTGGAGCTTCTCTAAGAAAGTTTCTATGTTCCGCCTGCATTCGGACAGGTTAACGAGTAAATCCTCCGGTGTTGGCAAGAACGGTTCATCCAAATCGCTCACGACCAGCATGCGAGGATCGCTGCTTTCACTTTCATCTCGAGGAATCGCGAAGTAGTGCAGACTAGAATCCACTGCCATGAAGCCTAGGCGTGTTCGTCGGTCCGCATTAGGTATCCGGTCCAGGCTCTCTAAGATGCAGCGGGCAGCTGTTGCTAACAGCCCACTCGTCACTGCAGCATAGCTGACATCGAAGAGGAAGAGGTAAACAAGTGGTTGTGGCGGTCTGACCATATACTCTTGAGGAGCCACAAACTCAACCACGGAATAGTTCAGCTCTGGCCGCTGCCACCTGTCCATACTCTTCTGCGCTGCTTGATCCCAGTCAAAAGCCTGCGGAACATCGTTTGTAAGATTGCACATGTTGCACCTCCACCTATGCCCGTGGTCGAGGAAGGTCGCGAATGGGTTGATGTACGAGCGACAACGCCGACACCTCGAGATGACCTGGTCTGGTACGACTGGCACCGGATCCTCCGCATCATGGAGAGATGTATACGGTTGTATAACGAGCGCGAAGGGGAGGCGAGACTTCTTGAGCAACGAATGGGTGGTCGGGACTGTGTTCAACGTCGATCGCACGTATTTGGGCGGACAATTGGCATACGGGGAGGGTGTAACGCTTGTCTGTGTGCTGTCAGTACCTACTCCTCTCTTCTCGGGGTTGTGTACGCACGTTTGGAGGTAGATTTATTGGCGGTGGCGGCAAGTCGAGCTCTTGGACACTGAACGGCTGGCTGATCAGGTCACTGGGATAGAGCTGGTTCAAATGCTGCGGCTGTTGCATTTGAGGTGGTGGTGGTTGCTTCTCTTGTATGCCCATCTGCCCGAACTGCGCAGCCAGTTGGTCCTGAGGCATTCCAGCCTGGGGGTAACCCGGCTGGGGGTACCCTTGTTGAGGATAGCCAGCTTGAGGGTATCCCATCTGAGGTACTGCAGCTTGCGGTATCCCAACCTGAGGCGTCCCTGGCTGGGGCATGCCTCCTGCTCCCATCATGGGCTGAGGGGGCGCTGCTCCTGCGGCATTGGCGCCGAAGTCGTACGCTTGAGCGGCGTATGCGCGCTTCTTTTTGTGTGCAGCTGGAGCCTCTTCGTACTCCATCTTGCCAAATGCTTGTTGGGTATATGCCCGGTCTGGCCTCTCTGATAGTGAAGCGGTGGAAGCGTGAGGATCCTACTTTCACTGTGTAGCGTGCGGGTAGGCCTGACAGGTACTGGATTTCAGGCGTTAGCTGCTGGTGAGATTGCAACACCGCGAGAGAGCTTTAACATACAAGCCTTTGTATGAGATTGCAGCAGGCTGCGATTATAGTTGTGCACACTCCCGCATAACAACCTCCAGGTGTCCCTAAAGTCGGTCTTTCTTGTGGCCGGGAATGACGCTAAATCTCGAGTCTTGGCGCGCTTCACAGCAACCCCTGAAGCTCCATCCATATGTACGCAGGTACTATTTCCAAGAGAGCGTATCCTTGAAGGTCTGCCAATAGCAAAAGCCATATTGGGCAATCGAACGTTCCATAGGAATTCCGGTTCTGCCCACATAGAGGCTCTGTCCGTATACTGTAGTAGTATGAGTGCTCTCCGTAGATACGGTACACGTTGCAGCTTGTGATTATCAGCCTTTGGCCTCCACATTTCTCCCTGGTTACCAGG
>JAKLMF010000473.1:0-15376 GCA_022813555.1 Botryosphaeria agaves | reverse complement strand
GAGTAGCACTCTGACACGACCCTCTTCAGGCTGTCTACTTCCTTAATGGCTTCTCTTAGACCCTTCTTTAACACATCACAGAACCTGTCACACTGATGCCGGCTTCCCGCAAGCTGTATGGTAAGCTTCTGAGGAACATGATTGCTCCCTTGCTTGCCCGATACATCAATGAAGCCACTCGACGTGGTGATGGCGAGGGCGAACATCAAGCTCTGTTGGTGCAATCGCTCGACCTTCCGTATCGCACACAATGGCAACGTGAAGCCGTTCCCAGCGGGTCCTGCGCCATACGTCTGACCAGTAAACGCACTGGACGCGCTCGTAGACGCCGTGTTCAGGAAACTCGACCCAGTTGTAGAGAAGCATAGATACTGTTCGCTGAGATACAACCGTCCTACATAGTTGTTTCCCTGCAGCTTGTCTCCTTTGCTCTCGCCATGCTTGCCGCCCGTTTGAGCTGCCCTGACACTGTGGTGTGCCGGAAGGGTGAGTTCCGCAGGGATTTCTTGGAGAGGACTCTGCGAGTCAGGAAGACGGAACTGATGGCGGAAGAGGGCGGCTTTCGAGGGTCTACGATCGGATCCCGGAGTGGCAGGCGAGGTGTTTGGGTCAATCAATTGCTGGGCCTTCTGGACCAAGGTCGAGAGGTTGAACATTGCGATTCAAAGGGCGCTTGGAATCTGGGATTGTTAGAACAGCGTACTGCTCAGATCTGGTACCTACCTTTCATTCTAATATGCGCAACTCAAACATACGACCACATAAGGGGTAGTTGTCACGTAGTACCTGCGGACATGTCCATAGGGCTGAAGCTATCGCTCAGAGAGATCCAACGACGTCTTGGCCTGTGACTAAGCGACAGCAACAGCAACAGTCACTTCCTTCAAGAGCGTCTACAAGCATGGCTCTGATGAAGTATACGCCAACATACACGCGAGGTTGCAGCAGGTGTATCTACCATCGGCCTCACAAACATCGTAAAGTTCGCCAACGCCACATCTATCGCGAGTATACATCTGATGTGCCCGGGTGGCCTTCATACCTCCGGATGTTACCTCTATCGTGGATGCGCTCTGTGCTACTCCTAGCCGGAGATTTGGCATATCACTGTAGCAAATCAACGCTGAGCTGATAGCAGGCTCCAAACAAAGAAGCTTTCCACAATAGTAATGAACAACTGGATGAATACTTCAACACCAGCCTAGGCACCCTTCTTGCGAGCAAGCTCATGTATCGGGCAATCGACCATCCGGTCCGCTGAAATGAACGCTCCATGCTTTCAGCTCCGAAACCAGAACACTAATATCTGGATAAGGTTGCTTCCTGGGCTGCCGCGGATGCAGCCCAAACCCACATAGTACCCCGCATTCACCTCCTCCGGTTACCCCTCCGTTCTCCCGCTCTTCAATTGTGGAGCCTCAAAGGTAAGGCATAAGAAGCAACTGAGGCCCCCAATCATCTCGCAGTACACCACAAAGACAAGAACGTAGAAGAATCGTAGGATATAGACCGCCGCTTACACTCCAACCCACAGCCAGCTAACACATCCACAGTCATCCCCATCGACACTCACCCTTAAGATCAAACCCCCAATCCACTACCATGCCGATCGAAGTAACAGTCCTCTACCCCGCCGACGCCTCCTTCAAGCTAGACTACTACCTCTCCTCCCACATGCCCCTGGTGCTCGAGAAGTTCGGCCCGCATGGCATGACCGGCTACCGCGTGCTGAAGCTCACGGGGACGGCCTCGGGCGACCCGGCGCCGTACAGCATCCAGGCGACGCTGATGTTCAAGGACGAGGAGGGCTACCAGACCGCGCTGAAGAACGAGGCCGGGCCCGTGCTGGGCGACATCCCGAATTTCAGCGATAAGAACCCGATTTTGATCACGGGGGATGTGGTTGGTGGGTCCTGAGGGATGGGGAAAGGCGAGGGGGGCTTGGCTATCCCGGATGTTAGGGTTGTTTAAGATGGTGCTTGTGGATGTGTTGCGTGTCACGCTGTCAATACGGGTTTTCAAACAGATTCGATCCGTACAGGTTTTCTCTAAGCATCTCGCACCCATCACTTCCGTCCCTTCCCCCCAAACGTCTTCAACGGATCCGCCTTCCTCCCCCCTGCCGCACCCTTCCTCCCCTTCCCTCTCATCCTATTATTCATCCTAGCCCTCCTAATCCTATTCCCCTCCTCCTTGCTCTTCTGAAACCCCACAAACCCCACATCCATGACCTTCTTCCCTCCCTCAGGCAGCAAATAATCCGGCACGTGCTTCAGATGCGGCTGCACCCTCGCAGCCCTGAGTTCCCCATCATGCCTCAGATGCCTCAGCTCCTCCGGATTCTCCTCGAAGTGCCGTTTCAGCTTCTCGCTCTTGATCAACTCCTGCCTCAACTCCCTGACCCTCGCCTCCCGGATCGCCGCCCTCGTGACCGCCCGCATCGCGTCCGTCACCCGGTACCTGAAGCCCTCCAGCCTCGCCATGTCGAACGCGTACGGCTGCACGCTCGCGCCCTTCTTCTGCTGGCTCTTGCTGATCTTGGCCAGCACGGCCTCGTCGTGTTCGGCCGGGGCGTAGCGGATGCTGGTCGGCTTGGCCTTGCGGTAGGTTTCTTGCGGCACGACGAAGGATAAGGCCATGCCGGACTGGCCGGCGCGTGCGGTGCGCCCGATGCGGTGGGTGTAGGAGCGCGAGCTGCCGGGCAGGTCGAAGTTGAGGACGCAGGAGACGGCGCGGAAGTCGATGCCGCGGGCGATGCCGTAGTCCTTGTCGCGTTTGGCGCCCTTGCGCTTCTTCTTTGGGCGGTCGGGCGTTCCTGGCTGATTTTCGGCGTCGTGTTCGTCGTCTTGGCCATCGTCGGCCTCGTCCGACTTTGCCGGCTTCTCTTTGCCAGTGCTATCCGCATCACCATCTGCGTGTGCCTTCTCGTGCTGCTTGCTCTTCCCCTCATCGCCCAGAACCTCATGCTCGTCACTCGCAATAATGATATCGTAAACGTTCCTGTTAAACTCCTCCACAACATGGATCCTCGAGTTAACCGGAAGCTCACTGTTCAACACACAGCTTTTGATCCCAAACTGCTCCAAGAACAGCTTCAGCCTATAGCAGCGATCAATGTCCCCCACAAAGACGATGCACTTCCCCTTGATCAACTTGAGCATGAAGATCGCATAGATCAGGAGAAATTTCTCGTCCTCAGCACATCGCACCGCATATTGGCTGACGGTGCCGGCATCCTTCTCCTCCTCATCGAGTTCCAGAACCACCGGATCCCTGCAGAACAGACCCTTCAACGTATCAAGATCTGCGCGCAGCGTGGCACTCATCAGGAACGTCTGCACGCCCTTTGGCACGGTCTTCGCAAGATTCTCGAGGTCATCGCCGTAGTCATAGGACAGCACGAGATCCGCCTCGTCAATTACCAGATGTGCCAATTTCTCAAGTGACAGCGCAGAGCTGTTGACATTGACGGATGCGCGGCCAGGCGTAGCGACCACAATGTCGGGCGAATCTGCCAGGCGAGCGCGTTGTACTTTGTCATCTTCCTTCCGCGTCAGGTTTTCGACTCGCACGTCTTGCGCGCAGAACGCGGCGAGCGATTCGGCGGCTTTGGTGACTTGGCCGGCGAGTTCTCGGGTCGGGACGAGGATCAGGGCGGTGGTGCATTTGGTGTAGCCGGCGTCGGTCTTGCGTTTGAGGACGGATTGGAGGATGGGGACGAGGTATGCTGCTGTTTTGCCGGAGCCGGTTTTTGAGCGAGCTACACATCTGTGAGTATACAGACGAAATATTGTCAATGGAGACACGTACCTAGTATATCCTTTCCTTCTAACGCGAGCGGTATAGCTTGTGCTTGCACTGGTGTGGGGTTTGCGTACTTCTCCTTCGCGATGCCCTGGAGTATGCGCGGGTCGAGTCCGAAACTGTCAAATGTGGAGCTGCCATGTTTGCCAGATGAGGCCGGCACCTCCTCTGGCACATCGTGCTCGTTCAGTTTCCGCTTCATGTTTGAGCGGCT
Source organism: Botryosphaeria agaves (assembly GCA_022813555.1). NCBI lineage: Eukaryota > Fungi > Ascomycota > Dothideomycetes > Botryosphaeriales > Botryosphaeriaceae > Botryosphaeria > Botryosphaeria agaves. The sequence goes on along the minus strand of JAKLMF010000473.1, from coordinate 11,358 downwards.
GGTGCAGTCTCTCCAAGTGCATAGAGACTTTGACTTTTTTCGAATCAGGATCTTGGCGGAGGTTAGTCAGCATCTTATCTTATCGGTTTGTTGAAGGCACGTGAAGTGGAATAAGGGCCAGCAGTGCACGCATCCGGGTACGCTCGAAGATGATGCATCGTTTCAAAGACTCTGCGACTATTGCAGTATCGGCCCCGTCTAACGAGCTCTACACTGGAGTTTAATTCGATGCGTCTTTGCATGGCCTTATGGGACCTGTCAGCAGAAGACCGTTCCCGGGCCGAAAAGGATTTCTGTTGTCGGTTTCCGGTGTGTGCAGTGCTCGCTGCACGAACATGTCTTACCGCTGCGTGTCGGCGCGTTACCGTTGTGGGATCATCGTGCATCCAGAAGCTCTCATAGGGTGCCAGCACTCTGGCACGCGATGCCGGTCGGCATTTCCGTTGCGGTGTTGTACCCAGCAAGCCCGTTTTGCTGTGTCTTCCTCTCGTTGCAGCATTGCAGTGTCGATGCAGCTCCTGTGCCACCCTTCACACGTGCTGACCGGTTTTCCTGCGTGATTGGAGTCGATCGTCGAAGTCGACAGGCCTTCTGTCGCGCCAGCTCGACGACGCTCGCAGCGCAGTAGCTGTAGAAATGAGATTGGCCCTCAGCGCAGAGTGCTGAAGCAGATAGCCCCCAGACGTGAACTTAATTTCATCTCGTGAGGCTCCAGAAGTCTGCAGTCGTGCCCGACAGAGGACCGGCGTGACTTGCTCGTGCTAAGCTTGATTGCACGAGCCGTTGGACAGATTTGTACGAATGCTTCAGCGCGGTTGCGTCTTACAGGTGTGCTTCAATAGCATTGCGATGCGCGCACGAGACAATATATGAAATTCCAAAGAGAGTGCCATTCCCGTTACTCGACGCGTCTCGCCATGGGCAGATCTGAGATGCTGCAAGAGACAAACAAGGTCTGACGGGGGTGATACCTGACCTAGTGGGTGGGTTCATGCCCAAGATGGAGCCGTCGTGTGTGCCCAACCTCAGCTCAACTCGGCGCTCACTGGTCGAGCGGGATCGTCGCACCGGTGTCTTCTGGCTGAAGCGCGGCTCCTTCAAAACGTGTCCGTTTGCCTCTTCAGTGCCGTGCGAAGAGAAGTTTTGCAAGACATTCGTCTCTTCTTCAACCGCAATAAGCATAACATCACGCCGGCTGGCCCAACGGTGCGAGCAGCCGCTGTCTTGTCTTAGCGCGGCGTGTGTTGACGTGGGTAAGCGTGGCTAGCCTCTATCGAGGGCGCGCTGCTGGCCTACTGGCTCGAGCTGACTCTTGCAAGTGGCCCAGCCTTTCAAAGAGCCGCAACTCCCCACTTCCAGGCCGCTGCTGTTTCTTTCCTCTCTGTTTGCGCCTCTGCCTGCCATAGACCGCGACCATAGGATCGGTGTTTCGATACTTGCCAGCGCTGAGAACGATTACGGCCGGAGTTTTGTTCGTAGTTGAGGCTCTGTTTCTGTCTGTCACTGCTCTGCCCGTTTCCTGGAGAGGGAAGCCGTATCGCCGGTTCACTGGACTCGAAACCATCTACTGCTTGCATCCATTTCCGTTCCTCTTTGTACCATACTGCCACCAGCTGGAGCAAGCAGCGGGAGCCCAGGAACCACAGTCAAGGACCGCCATCCGAGGATCCGGTCCATACAGCCGGTTGCCGAGTGAATCTCTCGCTGGCACCAGTGCTTTGCGATTCTTTGCGTGTTAATTTGATTGCACAAGATGTCACGAAACCCCAGAAGCGCCGATGGACCCCCTCCGCGGACGTCAGGTGTGAGGGCCAATGAGTGGTTTATAGAGGAACAAGGCATCGCAAGAGAGGTCATCTCTGCTGATATCCAGCGCTATCTCGGCCCTGATGCGACTGTGAGGCCTGCAATAAACCCAGACGTAACTCTCTCAACGCTACCAAGTCCATTCCTATGAGACTAACTTCATTACAGGGCAGAAGAGGCTACCTAATCCGCGCACCCCGCACACTCACAACGGTACGAGCGCCTGTGTCCAACGTAGCTCCTCGGTGTCAACGGTAACTAATACTCTACATACTGCAGGCGATGGTCCAGGATCTGAAGGCAGATTCTCAGCGGTGGCACAGTGAGCAGCAGCAGGAACGACAAACAGGACGAGGTAGTCCGAGTGTGCGAGACTCTAGGTCAAGCAACTACCCTAACAAGCCTGCAGTGAGTTACACCGACTCGGTGACGCATCAGTCGAGGCAGTATTATGGGCCTACCTCCGGCGCACCACCCGAGACTTACAGTGCACCGACATCCGGATATCCCGATCCGTATGGCGGCTCGGACCGGCCAAGGAATCCGCCTCAATATCCACCACAAGGACCACACCCGGGGTTTGGAGGAGAACAACCCCCCTACGGTCAACAAGACCCACAATATGGACAGCCCACGCCACCACCTCAGTACGTTCCCCAGGCAACCTCTGCAGAGTATCCTCCACCTTCGCAATATCCAAACATGGGTTACGGCCAGCAAGATCCAAGGGATCCGAGGGATCCAAGGACCATAGCTCCATTCCCATACGGCGGCCAGCCAGAGCAGCGCAACCAGGAACCGCGTGCTCCAGATCCCCGTGATCCCCGTGATCCCCGTGATCCCCGTAACCCAGCTCTCCGCGGCACCGGTGCCCGTGTCCAGGACCCCTATGGCCAAGATCCGCGCGCCCAGCAGGACCCGCGGCATCCACAATATCCACCAGGCCCCTCAGGCTATCCATACGGCACGCCATCGGGCTCAAGGTATTTTGGTTGCTCACCGCCACGTTTCGGGTTGTTACTAAATCCCTTACAGTCAGCAGAACTACGGGTACCCGCCCGACCCTCGTAAGTATAGGCGTTGACGTGGCAGGTTGTTGTCACGCTGACCACGTGCCACAATAGGCTATCGGGACCAACCCAGTGGTCGCGAAAATCCGCGGCGGGGTCGATAGAACTGTACTGCCGGGATGACATGTTTTGTTGATGGCCAGAGAGAACACCATTTGCGGTCCACAGGAGGAACATTCTGGACTCCTCACCTATGCGTTGGTCCTCATTATCCTGGCTCTTGCTACCACTCTGCTCTTTGGCCATCAACCATCCGATGAGAATTGGGGAAACCGCCAGGACGAGGCCACAAGGCATTCCACCCGTCTCACCGTCTTCTTACTTTTTCATTTCTCAATGGGTTCGAGCTGCCTGGCGGCTGGATGCGCTCGAGGCACCTAGCATGGCCTTCTCATTTCCGAACCTTCTGCTTTGTCTTGTTCTCTGAGCGAGGACCAGTCCAGGTAGCATCTGCTCGGCATCCGGTGGGAGTGACGTAATTCCAAAGGCCAGTCATGCTTCTTTATGTTCTCACTCCCGTTCAGCATTCCATATATGGCTGAGGGACTCTATGCCTGTTCAAACGTTCCATGCCGGAAGTCCACTAGGCCCAGCCGACTAGGGAAGCGAGCAATGAGTTCGAGTGATCAATGATCCTTGGCGCATGCTCCATCATCAACACGCTTTATCCGGACATGACCCATCCTGGAAGGACAGTGTGCAGGCAACCCATCAATCCGTCACATAGTATATCCCTAGCCGGACTTAGGTACACTGGCCATTCACCACGGGCAGATCACACACTCCTGGCCCAGTCACCGCTAGACCGTTGGTGCGGTTTACGAATCTCATTCAAGTTTTTGTCTTACTTTCCTCGTTTTGAAAATGTAAATACCTTTTGCGCTTGGCATACCCTGGGAAGTACCTGAGACTTGGATGGTAACCTGACTTTGCCGGCATAGCCTGCGGTTGGTCGGAAGAATCTATCACACATGGATCCGTAAAGTGTTCTTTCACCTCATTGCCATCTACCTGGGATCGTGCCTTGTTGCCAAATCCGTCGAGGAACTCATATCGCCTTGGCACCCCTCATGTCAAAACGTCTCATTGCATAACGCACTGAGAGTGTGCTTTCTAATGTCATTCATCACCAAGCAGATATCTTCAAGTCATGCTCACAAGCCAATCTAATCCGTTCACGCTCCAAACGAGCCTTCCACTATCACATTCCTCCCGCCTATCCATACATCTCACCCACAATGCCTCCTCACTCCAGCACCACCTCAAACTGATTCCACCCCAGCCTTCTCGATCGCCCGTACTCCAACCTTCTCCCACCCACGTCCCATCATTTCCTCATCCACCATCACCCCTTCGTGCCTCATCCTGTCCTAAATCCTATCTGCAGCCCCTTTCCAGTCCTCTTATCCACCCCTCTCCACTCCCATAGTCCCTGCTCGCACCACCACCCTCCAAGCCTCCCCACCAGCACCATCCCAAAGTCCCGACACACACCTTCCCTAGCCCCGCTCCACTCCAGCCACGTCACTCCTTCCTCGCCAGCCCCAAACTCAACCCGCAAGCGTCCCCCGTCCCATTCGACCCGCAGATGGGTGTTCACGGGTCATGCCATGCATGCTCCTCGACCACTGGCTCCAGGGGGTAGACACACGCACTACGCGTGGCGAAAAGTGGCGCGTCCAGTGTCGCTTAGGTGAACATCATCTGAGGGGGTATGGCGGGATCGTGGGAGGCGCTTGATGGGTGTGGAGAGAGACTGACATGTTCGAATAGCGTCGATGGCAAAACCGACCAGATAACACAACGCGTGATCCGCGAGAAGTTCTCGTCTCACACCATTATAGCAGTGGTGCACAAACTCGACACAATCCTTGACTTCGATAAGGTGGCCATGCTCGACGGCGGTCACTTAGTCGAGTTCGACGACCCCTATACGCTGCTCAATACCCCCGACTCTGCTTTCGCCGAGCTGTACTCTAGCACCATAGCTGAGCAGGCTGAGGATTTGACGGTTGAGGAGGATGATTTAACGACGTCGCCGGTGAGTGGGAGTGGACGGGATAGCATGAGGAGCCCAAGAAGCTTAACGGCGAGGAGTTTTCCGGGAAGTCCGGAATCGAGCTAGAGTGATGGTCTCCCCAAGTTTGATATGAGCGGTCTCGTCTAATGATCTTATCTGTCAAGATCCCTAGTCACTGTCACAAGTCTGCTTTCGTAGTTCGTCGATTTATTTGCAATAGACCTGGCTCCTGCTTGTACATACCCATGTGCTTCTAACTCTCACTATCCATATCTTAAGCCAGTGATTTTAGTCAGGTAGCATGATCCTTCTTGGCTCGTGGTCATAGTATCAAGGCCGTGCAATGGTGTAGTGTCTCTTTGTCCTTAATCGTGTGATTTTTCCCGGTTGGCAAATCAAATTCGATTGCCTTGCAACGCTCCGAGTTCGAACTTGGAGTCAGACAGCAATCTTCAGATCCAAATTCAAGTCAAAATCACCGGGTGGTCACAGTCAAGATAGCTATAAATGTCATTCCATTCTAATGGTCACTGCGCTAGGTTATTAGACGGATAATAAGAAGACGAGATTGACCTATAATGCTAATAGAACCTAGGCGTTCTCGTAACGGGCCCCAGATATGCGCTCGCAGACCTTCTCTTGCCAGGTTCCCGAACGCTAAAACGATGCCAACCAGCTCGAGCCTCAAAAATAAATTCTCACACCCCCAGCTTCTCTAAAGCCTTCACCATCTCCGCCTCTTCCCCCTGCTCTTGCTTCTCCCTGTCCATTCCCTTCCTTTTTCCAACCCCTCTCCTCCCAACCTCAAATCCCACCCCCTCATACACCCCTCCCTCTCCCTCCCCATCCCACCTCACACCCATCAACTCACCCAAAACCCACCTCGCCGTCCTCTCATGCATCGTCCCCTCCTGTGTCCCCCTCTCCACCCTCCCCTCTCCCGCCGCCAACCCCTGGAAAACAACAAGCTGGTCCGCCATGTACCGATCCACGCACCCACCCGCCTCGATCTCCTCCACCAGTTCCCCTACCACCCGACTCACCAACTTCTCCGCCGTGTCTGCTAAGCAGGAGCGTTTGCCGCCGCCGAGCAGCGCGTCCGCGCCCAGTGTGTGCCCGGCCACGGACGTGGCGGCCAGGAGGAGGTAGAAGCGGCTCGGATGGCGCGAGTCCTCGGCGCTGAAGTCCAGCGGGATGCCGGGCAGTGCGGTGCCGAGCGCAGCGGTTAGGCGAGTGCGGATGTGTGGGAGTGCTTCGCCGGGTGCGAGCGCCGTCGCCCTGACACTGCTTATTGGGCCTCTGGCGCTGAGACTGAACGCGGGCAGCGTAACGCCAGCGGGCAGCGGCGTGATGGTGAAGGTTATGCTGCCGCGGGTCTGGGGGCCGGTGCTCCAGCCGCGGGAGTGCAGTGTTGCGGTTATGGGGGGGAGGCCGATTTTCGAGAGGGTGGGGAGGAGTATGGCGGTGATGTAGTCGTAGGAGGGGGAGAAGGAGACGTTGGTGCCGCCGTGGATGGTTAGGCGGACAGGAGGATGGGGAGGGAAGCGGCCGGAGAAGAGGATGAAGGGGAGGAGGGCTTGGAGAACGAGGCCGATGCTGCCGACGCCGTTGATGCGGATAGTTATGTTGGGGTCTATGGAGGACGAGGTGGTAGTCTGAGAGAGGTGTTAGCTGACGCCGTGAGAGCTTGAACGCCTGCGGCGGGGGGTGAAAAGATGTGCTGAATGCATCCGGATCTTCGAGCATAATGGGTGCCAGGCTCATAGTCATCCGTCGAGCGTTCCCGATACACAGTCTCCGGCCCATGCCAGTGTCTTCCCCCCACATCTTCAAACCGCAGCACCACTTCCCCAATCCACATACCTCTTCCTTCGGCCGAAACTCTAACTCTCTCCTCCCCACCTCCACACCGCGCACATCTGCCCCACAGGCTGCCGCCAACCACGTCACGGCGGCCAGATGCTGCGCCTTGAGCCCGCCGCCGCGCGGTCTGTTCCCGCGAATTTCGGTGATGCGGATCGGGATGCGCGCGAGCGCGGCGATGCCGACAGCCAGCCGGACGAGCTGGCCACCGCCTTCGAGGATCGTGCCGGAGATGTGGACGGGGCTTTTGAGAGGTTCGGGAGACATGTGAGAAACAAAAGGGAAATAACCTAGCCTGGAGGCAATCTATATCTATATCTGAACGGGAGTGGTGCGGAAAGAAGAAGTTTCAGACCAATGAGGAGTCTGACGAAAAGCGAGTTACGAATGGAAGCGCCAGGGAATCTTTGTGAACGGTGCAAAATGGAGAAGGAAGTTGGTCTCACTGCTATGATTTCTGTCTCGGACTATAAAGCGCTGAAGCGAATGACGCACAAGGAAATCAAAAGGTAGAACGGCCTTGTCCTTGGTCATGATACATATTTGCACCAGCATAGCCTACTTCCTGTTGTGATCCTTCATTGTTATGAGTCAAGCCTGAGTGAGTATTAAAGCAAAACTACATGCAGTCGAAAGTCTAAGCCACCGGAGCGGGAAGTGAGTAATACCCCATTAGTCATCTTCACGTGCCCAGCATCGCCCGAGTGCGCTTCCGCCGTTCAGCAGGTAGTCAACCATGTGATAGCAGTCCAGAACGCAGCCTTCGCGCCCGAAAACCACCTAATCATCGTCCTCCACCCCCACCATCCTACAACTCTCCCTCCAAAGCCTCTTCTCCCCCTCCTCGTCATACGTGTGCTCCGCAAACCCATCATCCTCATCCGTCAGATCCCCACTCCCCTTATACGGCCCCATTTCCTCGCAATTGCTTAGATACCGCCCCCCTTCCCCTCCCAATCACGGCTGACGGCCGCATACACCGACGTCGCGGCCCCCTGCGCCGAACTCTTCATGTAATTCCCAAGCCTCGGCGTATCCAACGCCTCCACCATCGCAGCGGGCAAATGCACCTGCAGTCCCGTCGCGATCCCCCCGGGATGCAGACTCAAGCCGTGCAGCCCCTCTTCCCGTACCGCCGCTCCACTTCATTCGCGAACCAGATGTTCCCACGGCTCGTAGCTGCCCGGCTGCGCGAAGTTGAAGTCGTCGAAGCGGACGGTGGCCTGGCGGTGCGCGACGGAGCTGACGGCGACGACGCGGGAGTGGTAGGACGGGGTGCTGGAGGACAGGAGGGTGGCCTTGAGCAGCTGGAAGAGGAGGAAGTGGCCGAGGTGGTTGGTGTCGAACTGGATCTCGAAGCCGTCGGCTGTGCGGCCTTCGGGGGTTGCCATTACGCCGGCGTTGCAGATTAGCACGTTGAGCTGAGAGCTCTGGCGCAGGAAGTCGGCGGCGCCGGCGCGGATGGAGGAGAACGAGTCGAGCTCCATCTTGATGAGGCTGATCTCCGCCTTGTTGGAGGGGTCGTCGGCGAGGATCGACTCGGCGACTTCGCGGCCCTTCTGCATGTTTCGGACGGTAAGGAACAGTCGGGTGCCAGTGGCGTGCAGTGCTCGTGCTGTTTCGATGCCAACGCCTGGACAGTGTTTAGCAATGGGAACTTTCGACCTCGAACAAACGCTTTACGAACCTGAAGAGCAGCCTGTGATGAGCATGACCTTGTCTTTGAGCTTGCCCACCAGACCTTCGTCTTCCACAATGTGGAGGGCGGTGGGCCGAGCATCGCCGGGACCTTGAGGGTTCACGTGTGCCCCATGATATCTTGTAGACATAGTCATGAGTTGAGAGTCTGGAACAGCGATCACTGAGGTTTACTGACGAGGGGAAGAAAAGAAAAGTGAAGACAGTCTCGTTTTTTGCTCAAGGAATGTTTCCCTTATATATTTACCATTGGAACTGCATATTGTTACCAAGCTTCATTGCTGTACTTGACTTCAGGGATTCATAGCCGAACTCGTCCGCTTAAAGCCATAGAGATGCAGCAGACAATTTGGATACTGAGAATTGAGATCTTAGCGGACAGCTGCAAATCGAGGGACTCCGTGCTGTGCCATGTGAACGTAGCGGCGATAGGCAGACGTCGTCGGACTAAATTCGTCGGACCAATAAAGATGACTTGAGCAACTCCAAAACCGCTTCCATGCCCAGCTGCGTAAGCAAGTTTTGAAGCTATGTAAGCAAGGCTCGAAAGACACGATCAGGTTAAGAACGCCCGGAGTAGTACCGCGTCGCAGCGCTGCAAAGCACATGCGGCATCAGGACGAGCTTGGCCGATACGGCCCGAACACAATTCGGGACAAAAACAGCTTATCAGTCTACATAATGAATGGCTTACAACACACCCACTGCCTCGGGAGACCGCCAACCATGCCAACTGACTCAAGGGAGAAAAACGATATATGCCAATTCAGCCTAAATATAGCCCATACTACACCCACTCCATGCCTCCATGCAACGACCTCGTACCAATCCATGATAACTCCTGATGATGTCTGACACTTACTCCGACGCCGTCTTCATCTCATTGAAGAAGCCCTTCAGCTCATCGGCGACGAAGTCCTCGATCTCGTGGGAAAGCTTCTCGACCTTCTCGGCAAGCTTCTCTGAGCCAGAGTACGCCTTGCGGCCAGCATCGGTGAGCATGCGCTCAAGCTCCTCCTCAACATCAGGAAGGTTGAGCTTGGCACCTCCGTTCTTGACGGTGTAGCCACCCTTGTGGACGATGTCGGTGTAGTTGGAAGACCCGCCACCGTTCCAAGCAAGAATCTATGAGGTAATTAGCGAATACTTCTCACGATGCCACCGCAGTCCTACTTACGTTCTTAGTGTTGCTAGGCACGTCAGCGAGAGCACCCTCAGTTGCAATGGAGATGAGACTCTGCTTCAGCTTCTTCGGGGTGATGTCGGCGACGGCATACGCGGAGTCCTTCGCAGGCTGAAGAGAGAGCATGTATGCTAGGAGACCAGCGATGTGGGGCGAGGCCATGGAGGTACCGGAGATGGTGTTGACGGCGTATTTGCTGCCGATCCAGGTGGACAGAATGTTGAGACCGGGAGCAAAGATGTCGTTGCACTTTCCGTAGTTCGAGAAATAGGCACGCTCATCAGCCAGGGTGGAAGCACCAACGGTGACAGCCTTCTCAGCAGCTGCGGGAGAGTAGTTGCAGGAGTCTGCATTGTCATTGCCGGCGGCGACAGCGAAGTGGATACCCACATCCACTGCGGCGTTGACAGCTCGGTCGAGGGCTGGGGACTTGCCACCGCCCAAGCTCATGTTGGCGGCGCTGCCCTTGAAGCCCTTCTTCTTACCCTTCTTGGCGGCTTCAACCTGGTCAAGGTGAGATTCGGCAGCCCACTCAACACCCTTGACAACGTCGGACATAGTGCCAGAGCCGTTGGAGCGGAGCACCTTGACAGCCTTGATGTGAGCCTTCTTGGCAACACCGTACTTCTTACCCGCAACGGTTCCTGAGCAGTGAGTGCCGTGGCCGTTGCCATCCTCATCCCTGTCACCAGAGGGAATGGTCTTGCCCCAAGAGGCGCGGCCCTCAAAGTCGACATGGTCAACGTTGGTGCCAGTGTCAATGATGTAGACATCAACACCGTCGCCGCCATCGGCAGAGTATAGGTACTTGTTGAAGGTGCCGAAGCTCAAGCTGTCACGGTGGGAGATACGGGCGAGACCCCAGGGAGCGTTCTTCTCAATCTCCATGTCCTTCATAGTGTGTACCTCGGAGTCCTTCTCGATGAATTCGACCTGTTGTGAAACTTGTTAGCACCGTTCCTTTCGTAGAGAGGGCGATTGTGACTCTCCGTGTTTCAAAGCAGTTACACAGCGGTAGACGAGGGACAGACATTGGGAATAAACAGGACAGGCTGATGCGGAGTAATGAAGCGATGAAGTCAAGCACCTCGCATATGAAACACATCGAAGATGTAACGACACATGCGGGTGTTGTGGAGGTGAAGATGAGTATGCCGAGGTCGACTTACATCAGGGTGCCTCCGGACCTGTTCGATCACGTCTTCGTCGAAGTGACCAGAGTATCCCACCAGACCACCGGCAATGTTGTAAGTGTGCTTTAGACCCTCAAAGATCTCGGTCGTGATGGGGAACTGTGATCGCTTCTTGAGCTCCATCTTGGTGCTCTGGCTGGACAGGTGGAGATCCTGCACCCAGCTGTGGTGTGCCTGTGCATCAGCATGCTTGACATGCTTCTTAAAAACGACGATGTAGGAGTCTGGAATCGCCTTCGCGTTCATGGAAGACAGTACGGGGGCAACATCGTTGTGGATGGTGCCTACGTTGAGCACCGGGGATGCTGCGGCGAGCAGCGGCGCCAGCGACAAGAAGGCAGCTTTCATGCTAGGCAACGAAGTCAAACTCGTCGAAACTGAACGAGAGACAGAACACGAGAGGAAGGCTTGTAGCAAGATGGTATGAAGATGGGGTATGGGAGGATGATGGGAGGATGATGGGAGGAGGATGGAGGATGGAGGAGGCGCGGGAGTTGGAGAGGTTGGACAGCTGGAGCACAGTCA
>JAKLMF010000472.1:658-15428 GCA_022813555.1 Botryosphaeria agaves | reverse complement strand
GTTCTTGGGCTCCACTCCAACAGGGCCATGCGCCGGACGTTCAGCGTCTCCATGCCCGTCACTTTCGTCAGGCTCATCCTCCTCACTGTGCTCATTCAAAGCCTCATCGCTGTCTTCCTGAGCATCCTTCTCGGCGTCTCCAGTAGCACCAACTTCCTCCATATACCGCTCCAACTCCTTCGCCATCTTTTTACTGAATCCGGATGCCTCGACCTGAACGTCCAGTCTGTTGCCAACATCTTTGATCGCGTCCGAGAAGAAGGGGCCGTCCTAGTCACTGACAAAGCCGAAGCGGCGCTCGAAGAAACGCCTGATGCATGCGACGTCGCGATCGAAGTAGTACTCCGCATTCTGATGTGAAATGGAGACCATCTGTGGAAAATCTATGATGACAGGAGAGCAAGTGACGGAAGGAGGAGACTCAGGAACGGCGCCGTCAGGAGGTGTGTCGCTGGGAGGCTCTTGTGACGTCGTGGTGTGTGAAGATGTGGCGTCCGTTGTGCCCTTCTCTTCAATGAGGATGTTGAACTCGTTGAAATCGCCGTGTATCAGCCCTACTCTTGCCAACCTCAAAATCAATGCTATCAGGTCCGCATATAACGCCGCGGGATCCGGCACACTCTTGATCTGTCGCATTGGCGGTGCATCCACGAGGTTCATGACCACAGTGTGCCTGCTCTGGCCTACCGGCCTCGGTACCGGGAAGCCCTCGTCCCACAAAGCCTTCAAGAAAGCGTATTCCTTCATGGCTGCTAGTCGGCTCATATACATCCATGATGCGCTACTTCTGTTGCGCAGGTAGTCGCGGTTTGTTTTGACAGTGCGGAAGGAGATACGGCCGAGTCGGTGAATCTTGAGGACGAGCTTCTGGCCAGAGGGCGAGGCGCAGACGTAAATATCCGATTCTTTGCCCACGCCTATGCGGTCACCCAGGCTGAAGATGGTGTCTGATTTCCGGTGGGCGTTGAGAGCGAGGTAGTCCAGTCCGCCATATGTGAGGCGGTAGCCGTCATCTGGGTGCGCGTCACTTCGTCAGCGAGTCGCGAACAAGAGCAGGACTGGTGCGATTTTCGAGCGTACATTTGGCATTTTTGACTTTTGCGATCAATCCTACTTTCGCAAGAGCGGATATGCTTTTGTGAACTCCGCTGCCACCACGGAGGCCGGCTATCTGGCCGATCAAGTTGGTGGGCACGACCTCATGGTTCTTGCTGCCCATTTCTACCTGAGCACATCTTATCAGCTGTTAGTCCGGCGGAGTCGGAACAGGGAGACAGTGAACCTACTGCGATGAGAACGCGCCAGTCCTCGGCGGTCAAATAGCGAATTGCCCTCGTATCTAGTTTCATTTTCGAGGCTGTTGTTCGATGTTCCTTTGTGCTACAATTTATTTCGTCACGGATGAGGAAGCGCATGGAGCATCATGGGAATATTTCATGTTTGCATTGTTGACAAACATGTGTCATACTGTTCATAGCACTTTCGCCGGAGCTTCAGAGGCGCATCACCAACTTTCGTAACCTTCCCATCTCCACACATATCAACATGCCCGGCGTAGAAGACATACCAAAGTCCGATAAAGGCAAGGGCAAAGAGAAAGTTGTGGACGGTGAGAACGCGTCTAAAGAGCCGGAAAGGGACAAGGATGGCAAGATAGTCAAGGATGGGCTCGCCGCCGAGCTGCCCAAGGAGGAGCTCAGCGAGGAGGACCAGAAGCTCAAGGATGAGCTAGATATGCTCGTGGAGCGTTTATCCGAGTCCGATAGCAGCCTGTACAAGCCTGCGTTGGAGGCCATCAAGGACAGCATCAAGACGGCGACGTCCTCGATGACCGCCGTCCCCAAGCCTCTCAAGTTCCTCCGACCTCACTACGAGAAGCTGGAGAAGACTTACGAGTCGTGGCCAGAAGGAGATGACAAGGTCTGTCCCTCAGGCTGATCGGAGTTGACCCAAGCTGACAGTTCTCTAGGCGTCATTAGCAGACGTACTGTCCGTCCTGGGCATGACCTATTCCGACGAAGACCGGAGAGATACTCTGAAGTACAGGCTGCTTTCGCCCTCGAAGGACCTAGGATCGTGGGGTCACGAATACATGCGACACCTGGCTCTCGAGATTGGTGAGGAGTACCAGAGCCGGCTGAACGACGACAAGTCTACCGATGACCTTACCGATCTTGCCCTTGCTCTCGTACCCTTCTTCCTTAAACACAACGCGGAAGCCGATGCTGTGGATATCCTCAGTGAGTTGGAGATGATCGAGCGACTAGTGGAGTTTTTAGACGAGAACACGTATGCTAGGGTGTGCTTGTACATGGTTAGGTGAGCAGAGAACGACTGACATGGCTGAAGTACACGTCACAAATGCTAACTTTCTACAGCATGGTTCCACTGCTTACATACCCTGACAATGACCGATTCCTCCGCACCGCCTATGACATTTACAAGCAGCACAAGCAGTACGCACAAGCCGTAGTACTAGCAATCCGTCTAAACGACAAAGAGTTGATACAGGAAGCTTTCAACAGCACTCAAGACAGATCGATCAAGAGGCAGATGGCTTTCCTCATTGCACGACAGCGCATACAGCTGGACATACCCGAGGGCGAAGAGGAGGACCCAGAGCTCGCAGACTGCCTCAACAACGTACGGTTATCGGATTACTTCAAGGCGCTAGCGAAAGAGCTCAACATTCTGGATCCCAAGACTCCGGACGACATCTACAAGACACATCTCGAGAGCTCACGGACAGCAGGATTAACGAACACCGACTCAGCAAGACACAACCTTGCGAGTGCGTTTGTGAACGCCTTTGTCAACGCAGGTTTCGGCAACGACAAGATGATGCTGGTGCAGGAGAACAAGAGTAGCTGGGTCTGGAAGACCAAAGATGAGGGCATGTTATCCACGGCTGCGTCATTGGGTATGCTTATGCAGTGGGATGTCGAGATGGGCCTGGACAAGATTGATCCATACACCTACATCAACGAGGACTACATCAAAGCTGGTGCTATGCTTGCAACAGGTATCATCAACTCCGGCGTGCGGATGGACACAGACCCTGCTATGGCTCTGCTAGGCGATGAAGCTAATCTAGCAAACAAGAACGTGTCGATTCGAACAGCATCGATCATGGGTCTCGGTCTGGCATATGCCGGCTCTAACAAGGAGGAACTTCTCGAGCTCCTACTTCCAATCGTGAGCGACACATCCCTTGACATGCAACTGTCTGCCATGGCTGCGCTATCTCTTGGTCTCATCTTCGTCGGCTCGGCACAAAGCGATGTCAGCGAGGCCATCATTCAAACCTTCCTTGACGAGGACCGGACAAACCAACTAAAAGACAAGTGGACACGCTTCATGGCTCTGGGCCTTGCGCTCCTCTTCTTTGGCCAGCAGGAAGAGGTCGACGTCATTCTAGAGACACTGAAAGCGATTGACCATCCGATGTCCAAGCCAACCTCCGTCCTCGCTGAAGTCTGCGCATGGGCTGGCACGGGCGCCGTTCTCAAGTTGCAGCAACTCCTTCACATCTGTAACGATCAAATCGACGACGACAGCGACGAGAAGAAAGGTGACGAGCTCCTCCAAGCCTACGCCGTCATCGGCCTCTCCCTCGTCGCCATGGGCGAGGAAGTCGGGCAAGAAATGGTCCTCCGGCAATTCGGGCACCTGATGCACTACGGCGAAGCCAACATCCGCAAAGCCGTGCCCCTCGCCATGGGCCTCATCTCCCCCAGCAACCCGCAGATGAAAGTGTACGACACGCTCTCGCGCTACAGCCACGACAACGACAACGAGGTCGCCATCAACGCCATCTTCGCGATGGGCATGGTCGGCGCCGGCACCAACAACGCCCGCCTCGCGCAGCTGCTCCGCCAGCTCGCGAGCTACTACCACCGCGACCCGAACGCGCTGTTCATGGTGCGCATCGCGCAGGGCCTGCTGCACATGGGCAAGGGCACGCTCAGCGTGAACCCCTTCCACACGGACCGCCTGGTGCTGTCGCGGGTGGCGGCGGCGGGGCTGCTCACCGTGCTCGTCTCGCTGCTCGACGCGAAGCAGTTTGTGCTCGGCGAGTCGCACTACCTGCTCTACTTCCTTGTCACGGCTATGTATCCTAGGTTTTTGATCACGCTGGATGAGGAACTGAAGCCGCTGACGGTGAATGTGAGGGTTGGACAGGCGGTGGATGTGGTGGGGCAGGCGGGAAGACCGAAGACGATCACCGGGTGGCAGACGCAGAGTACGCCGGTGCTGCTGGCGTATGGGGAGAGGGCGGAGCTGGAGGATGAGCAGTATATCAGTTTGGCTAGCACGCTGGAGGGGGTGGTGATATTGCGGAAGGTAAGTTCCGTTGCGTAGCATGGGTGCTGGTGGAGACAGTATGGCTAACGCACAACGCACAGAATCCGGAATGGGAAACTTAGGGCGCCTGGTTTGCAAGCCGGTGATGGTTTCTCTTCTCCTCGTACGGATGACTTTTGCTAGAGTTATGGGAGCAGTGGCCCACAGCGGGCTATGGTAAACATTTTTTGGAGCGTATTGTACAGGTACTAGACAGCATAATTGGCGTTTCTTCTTGCTGAGCCAGTCTTCTGTCATCCAGATCATGTTTTCTGCCGTCCAATATCGGCCCGTCCTGCATGATGATCATCGATTCTGTCCTAATGCATGTCTAGCAACGGCAAGTTCCGTCATGAGTGAGTCGACGGTGATGTTTAGTGGGTCGTGTCCCCCTCTGCTGCCCCCCTGCTACCCCTCCATATTTAATCCTTTGTTCTGTCTTCCTCATCCATTGCTACTCAAAGCTCAAAACAACCTCTCCGTGTTCAATCAAGCAAACATTCGGTACGGTCTTGCCAGAAGCCATGGCATCCGCCGCAATGGAGCTATCAAAGGATCAAGGTAACATCTCAGAATGCATGGCGGGTGCTCGACCACACTGTCTCTCTCTCTCTGTTTGTCAGGGAAGACCAGTGTGGAAGGGCTGAGATTATACCGTCGAACTTGATCTGGATAATTCCAGCGAAAGGACATGCTTCTACCCTCCCCTCTACTCCCACTGGGTGATGATATTGATTATCCGTAGCATACTTGATCTGTCACTATGTCGACTGACAAGATCACATTTCTTACCAATTGGTAGGCTTATTGAGCAGGTTCTAGTTGAGTGCTGACGGGGGCTGAAGGCACGCTACGCCCTACCATGCTCCTCTCTACCTCGCGCAGGCGAAGGGCTACTTCGCAGAAGAAGGGATCAAGGTTGCCATCCTGGAACCCAATGATCCCAGCGTGCGTTCTTCATACACCTGAGAAATGTCTGAATGCGGCTCACTCCTCCTAGGATGTCACCGAAATCATCGGCACCGGCAAAGTCGACCTAGGCTTCAAAGCCATGATCCACACCCTTGCGGTCCACATCCTTCCTCACCCCTCCCACTACCCCTCCCCACTAACATAAAAACAGGCCAAGGCTCGCAACTTCCCCGTCCTCTCCATCGGCTCCCTCCTCGACGAGCCCTTCACCGGCGTCGTCTACCTCAAGTCCAGCGGCATCACGCCCGACTTCCGCACCCTGAAGGGCAAGCGCATCGGCTACGTCGGCGAGTTCGGCAAGATCCAGATCGACGAGCTGACCTCGCACTACGGGATGCAGCCCTCGGACTACACGGCTGTGAGGTGCGGGATGAACGTGTCCAAGGCGATCATCAACGGGGAGATCGACGCTGGCATCGGGCTGGAGAATGTGCAGATGGTGGAGCTGGAGGAGTGGCTTGCTGGGCAGGGCAGGGAGAAGGGGGAGGTGCAGATGCTGAGGATCGATGAGTTGGCGGAGCTGGGGTGCTGCTGCTTCTGCTCTGTCCTGTATATCGGGAACGAGGGCTTCTTGAGGGAGAACCCGGAGAAAGTGAAGAAGTTCATGCGGGCGGTTAAGAAGGCCACGGACTTCGTCCTGTCCGACCCTGCACAGGCGTTCGCGGAGTACGTCGACTTCAAGCCTGTCATGGGCACCGAACTCAACCGGAAGATCTTCGAGCGGTCGTTTGCGTATTTCTCGAAGGACCTGAAGAATGTCGAGCGTGATTGGAACAAGGTCACCCGATATGGCAAGCGGCTTGGTGTGCTTGAGGCTGACTTCGCGCCGAATTACACGAATGAGTATCTGGGCTGGGCGCTGGAGGGCGAGTCAGAGGATCCGACGGGCGATCAGAAGAGGATGGTGGAGCTGCAGAAGGATGTTGCTGCGAACGGTGGGTTCCAGAGGTTGGAGACTCAGCAGACTGTTGTCGTTGCGTAGAGTTTTGCAGGTGGAGCTGCTGATGATGCTCGTGGTTCACGCGAGCTGATTGTAACGATGGACGGTGGAAATGATGTTGTCTTGGCTGTACACTCGTTTGATAGAAGAAAAATGGCCATCAAGACATCACGTTGTTTCAGTATCGTGGGAACTTAACTCCCTCCGTCTATCCTTGAATGCCTCCAGTCTTCACTCATCCGCGAGCTGTGTCAGGCTTCTGTAAGGCACGCACGTGACACAACGTTGTTGTCAACGTTCTTCCCGGTCGATGCGGTTGATGGAGCAATAAAAGCTGCAGATTGCTGCAGATACGAGGTGTCACTTGCCGGCCGCACCTGTTCCGCTTCGCGCAATGTTGCATGTCAGATGTGTTTTGATCCTGCGCACCATGCACACTCGACTCGAACACGGCCTGTAGGTCATCCGGAGATTTTGCACCTGCTGTCAGGTCGGTGGAAGCTCCGGTCAGCTCATGACTGTGAGTCTTGTCGTTAGCCTTTGTGAGAGATGCGATCTCATGGGCAACCTGATGAGAAAGCGAGATTGCCGTTTGACACATTCTAACATCTCCGGCGAAGGAAGGTATCGAGCCTGTTCGTTCCATTGGGTCGTGCAGCCCAGCAGCCGGAGTGTGGAGTGTGGAGTATTTCCACGGAAGGACAGGCACGCCATTCATCGCAACTCAATCTCGAGTGTGACGAACGGCATGCCACTGGTCCGTAGATAGACAGACATACATATCAAGCCTTGCCGGCTGGCTGCAGTGATTCAGCTCTCGATATCTAGGCGCATGAGCTGCAACTATCTGTGGGCCGGTAGACAGCAAAGTTTGGACAGCTAGGCTGTTCGCGATGCCTGAGATGAGAGCTGTCACTTTGAGTGTGAAGCGCAGCTGAAAGCAACTTGATCCTTGCGATGGATTCCTGCTGTGATTCGCTGCAGGCATTGATGCACGCCAGCTCCGGGTCTCGAACGGATGCGCGATGATGGATTTCCCTCGAATTTCGCAAGTTGCCACCGCGAGCTCCACAGACAGTCTTCGAGATCGCAGTGGAGGTGCTGTCTCCGAACGACGGCCGGCGCCCGCTGTCACAGAACATCGGGATCAGCAACCAGCCTGGCTGGGTGCTGGGAGTGACGACTCTGGGCCGTGGGATTCCTTGGTCGCCGATTTGCCCCATACAGGGCGGCGGGTTAGCTGTGTTAGCTCTCCCATCGGCGCTCCACTGAACCCCTGCCGCTGCTCGGGGCAGTCGTCTAGTCCTTGTCGAGAGTGGCGTCCAAGCCTTCGAAAGCCCGCGAAAGGCCCCGGTCGGTCGTGGAGCTGGCTTCTCGCCAGAGTAATCGCCTCGTGCTCCAGCGTGCTGCAGTGTTCGCTATCATAATCTTCCCCGGGCCCGCCCTCATTAACGTTCTTCCTCCTTACATAACCGCCCATCCCCTTGCATGCGACTGCACCCCGCTGCAGTCAGCAGGCACACAACTCCTTACAGAACTCCAGAGCCCACGGGGCGTCACCGAGTCTGGCCTGCTGCGCACAAAAGCCCGTGCAGCCGCAAGCAAAGGCCTCTCGCCGGTCCGCGACGCTAGAAACTCCGCCACAGTTTTCCGCAGAGTCAGAGGCCCTGTTTTGAACGCCGTCAGGGTCGCTGCGCATCATTTCTAGAGATTATAGATACGCAATTGTATGGCGGTATTGCTTCGTCGCGACGGAATGTCAGATAGGCCATCGCGGCCACGCCTCAATTTTGCAACTTCGACGCCATGCCAATGTGGCCATTTGGGAAGAAGAGTCGCCGGAGGAGCCAGCTAAAAGCAGATGGTCCGGAGCCGGTTGCAGAGGAGAAGAGGACGGTGGGAATACCATACAGCACGCAAAATCGCAACAGCGTGACGGATAGTCTCCAGGGAGGAAGGAGATCGAGTCGGAGGCGAAGTAGAGGCAGCGCAAGGCTATCAACGGGAGGACGCGGATTTGGCAAAGAGATAGACAAGACGATGACAGACGACTTATCGCCCATATCACCTACGGACACCTTTTCGGAAAAACAGCTGGAAAAGCAGCCATTCGGACAGGGCATGAGGAGTAACGAGGACATCACTGCGCTACCGATTCATAAAGAGCTAGGGACAAGCCCGCATTTAAGACCAGTTGCTACGTACGACAGCGAGATTCCCTACAACTTCGGCGCGAGGTCACCTTCACAAACAAGCATAACGCCGGGCAGAGAAAGAGGCAGATTACAAAGACCCCAGAGTAGGAACAAACGGAGCGCAAACAATTCGGCGCTGCCGAGTCGGAAGTCAAGCAAGAGGAGCAAAAGCGACCACGTACGAGAAGAGGAGATCAGAGCAATGAGCGCGCCTGTCACCATGCCGAAGCGGACGGACGGTTACAGTGGAGCTGTATTGAGGAGAGATAGCAAGAAAATGCGGAGCGGCCTCAACAAAAACCTCGAGCGACCACTGTCGAACATATCTCTCCCCTTGGAAGACTCCATCCACTCATCCATGTCTGGCAACTCAGAGCCTCGTGGGTATCTGATGGGGACGTTCAACGCGCTTGCTCCGCGACCTACACTACGCGCGTCTATGCACCTGCAGTACGCCATGAACCAGTCCGGATGGAGTGCTTCAAGGCCGGAGACGCGTAGTCAGAAGCGACCACCTCCGTCAAGGGAGATGATGACGGACAAGCGTACCATTGACGAGCTGGCGGACGATCTGGATGCGAGCGATCTGAGAGCAGTCATGGAGCGGGATGCACGGCGCAGAGAGACGAAGAAGAAGCTGCAGGAAGAGCGCCTCCGCCAGAAGTTGGAACGCAGAGCGGAGAAGCAGCGCGCTAAGGAGCAGAGGCGGGAGCAGAAAGCTGCAGCGGCAGCAGAGACGACAGCGGCAGTGGCAACGACTGCAGACACTGAAGCAGAAGCAGATCATATGGACGAAGATGCGCAGCCGGTGGAACCTGTCGGTTTGGGTATCGGAGCAGAAGCTTCGTCTGCTCAGCGAGAATCTCTCCCCCCATTGATGACAGCGGATGGTGCTGCAAGTACAGGCACGTATCTCCGTTACTCACCAGCAGGCCGGGCACCCAGCGATCCGTTCATAAGTCCCGAAGATGAAGAGGCAGGCTCGCCGATCGTGGAAACCGAGCCTGAGCCTACACCCTTGGAAACGCCACTCGAGCGTGAGCCTACGCTACTGGAAACGCCTTTCGAGGAACCCGTCATTGCCACTGCACAAGCCGTGCGGTTGTCACAGGCCAGCATGTCGCCGCCCACTTCACCGGCTGTTCATCATACTCGAGCGCCATCGAACTTGTCTCAAATGGTCTCCTTGACACAAGAGCCTGCGCCAGAGGCCACCGAGTCTACAGAGGTTGCTGAACCTCTAGAGCTCCCAGCCAAGCCTCAACCGCCATACGTACAAGATGAGAGACGCGATTCTGATGTAAGTGGGGTTAGCGGACGACGTGGTTCGGAAGCAAGTGGTGGTCGGCGGCCAAGCGCTTGGGCATCGTGGTTCAGGCGTGGCAACACTACTGGTACGAAGAAGGGGATGTTTGAGCGCGGAAGAACCACACCGTCAGAAGCCTCGTTCTCGAACACTTCACGGGAGTCCATGTCACGCTATGCGCCGCCAGCAATCCTGCAGCAGCAACAGCAGCAAGTGCGGGCACGGTCAGGTACCCCTGTCAGAACCCAGTCCAAATTCCGAGAAGACCTGCCGGAGATGCCCATCTCTCCTCCAGACTCTCGAGTTCAGTCGCCTGAGCTGTCTGCGTCCGCAGCCATCGCAGCACGCAGGGGTTACAAGAACCTGGTAGCTCTACAAACCGAGCCAAGCTCCTCCACGCCTGGCAACGCCTTCGACGAACCACTCTCGCATACTCGGACCGATTCACCCGTTAGCCCCGCTACCCGTTCAAACCTTATGTCCCGGTCACTTGGCTCTGTGGACTCAGAAGGCTCCTGGCTGTCCGGCAAGCCCGCAAAAATCCTTGGACAGTCACAGCGCACGCCTGGCCGCAATAGCGTTGGCTCTGGTCACATGGCGAGGCAGAATCCGGACTTTAATGCTTCATACGAAGAACTTGGAATGCCGGATGACGAGTACTTCAAGCGGCTGACGCCACAGCCCGAATCATCACCAGGCCAAGGAGCTGCACAAGCTCCCAGCAGTCTTGCCACTGCTATGGCATTGCGTGAGGACATGGACACTGCTGGCAACACCCGGGAAAATTCATTGGAGTTACCCAGACCTGAGGAAGAAACAGTTGTCCACAAACGCGTCGGGCGGCAGCCAACGCTCGTACATCGCGATCCGAGCGTCAAGTCAACACAGGGTCTTTTCAACGAATACCAGGCTGGCATCGAGTCCGCGGGTTCCTCTCCTGTCGACGAAGGAAGTGACGACGAGGAGGAAGATGAAGAAAGGTTCTATGATACCTCACAGGAGAGGATCAGTACCGACACACAGCAAGAGAAAGACCCGGTATGGGTACAGCGCGCGCGAAGTGTCGAGCTGGGCAGGAACCACGGAAGACATCTGAGCGCGGGCAGTGCGAGACTACTTGATATCCCCAGCAAAAGAGATTCGATGCATAAGAAGGCGAGCTCGACGGGTTCAGTATCGCCTACGGGGACAGCGACGCCGATCATGCCTTACACGCCGTCGATGCCGTCGCCAGCGTTACAGTGATTGTTGACCAGAGGCAAACGTATGTGGATGCAGACAGCAACCCAAGCCGCGCAACCAGTCAGCCCCTCTCACTCCTTACAGGATTTCCTTTGTGGTATAATGGCCTCCATAGGCCAAGGCCGAGATGCCTCACAATCTCGAAAGTCCAACGTTGCGCACTTGCAACACCGTTTCCTTTGTGTCTCCCTTTCTCGCACTCGCTTGAATCTTTTCACAAAGCATACTTTCTTGATACCCCCTTTTCTTTTCGTTTCTACGGTTGGCAAACGGGCGGCTGCGCCGCTTGTACGATTGCACATGACGTCACGTCTTTATTTGCTTGGCCAGAGCGAATTTGCGTTGCACCTCTTAAGGAGGAGGGCATTCTTAGTGCCGCTGGTGCGTGCACGTGTGTCTTAGCGCATTGGCGGCCTTTTACAGGCTGTTTGTTATCGCTCCTGGCTTCCCTTGTATTGGCGCCTCGTTGTAAAACACTGCGATGTGCAATCATGTTTCAATCTTGGTTTTGTCGCGTTTTTGGGCATAGATTGGCATGACATTGGAAGCGGCCTCTGTCTGGCTTCTGGATATGAGCATACAAGGTGTCCACATGGTCCGCTGATGGGAGTGCGGAGCACAGGAAGGATTGTTTGGGTTCGTTGCTACGTTCTACTTCTTGTCTGCGTCGGAGCTTGGGAGCGTACATCGGCTGTTGCCTCCGCCCTTCAGTTTCCTATCGGCAAAGAACCCCTTACCATCAATACAACACATCTCCCAATCACTTACCGTGGCTGATGACTGTCTCGCAAATTGTTCCAAAATGTCTCTCTAAACGCCTCCTCGCCCTGTTAGCTAGGCAAACGCCTATTCCTACTGTCCCTTGACGCGTCCTAAACCCCACAAAACTCGACTCCCCGTCCCTCCAACTACACACCACCAAGCCCACCTTCATCCCTTCTCAAAAACCGTAATTTCCCTCACCCCGCTCTCCCCCACCACGATCCCCTCCAACACCCGCCTCGTCTCCTCCCACGGCACGCCAAACAACCCCGAATTGATCTTGCACATCCTCACCTCTCCAATCCGCCCTTCTCCCGCTGTCTCTCCCTCCCTACCACCCCCCTCACGCATAGCCTCCTCAACCAACCTCAGCAACTCCCCCACCGCCCTCCCCGTCGCTCTCAGAATCTCCTCAGGGCTGTCCCTCCTCTTCCCGTACCGCCGGCTCGTGAAGAGACACCCGACCCAGTGTCCCTGCACGCCCTTCCCCGGCACCTCAGACGGCGGGATTAGCTGCGCGGTCCCGATGAGGGAGTCGGGGGTGTGCGATTTGCAGTGGGCGCGGTGCAGCGCGTAGGCTGCCGGGTAGCGGGTCTTGAAGGCGGCGGCGATGCCGGCGCCCCAGCTGCCGGCGCAGTTGCAGGCGTGGATTAGGAGGGTGGTTGGGGGGGCGGCGAAGAGGTCGGCTGTTTTTTCGTGGATGGTGAGGGTGGGGAGGCTGGAGAGCCGGGGTGAGGGGGCTGCGGTGGTAGGTTTTAGTAGTGGTGGTGGTGGTGAGGGTTGGGTTGGGTCTTCAATTGGGTGTGGCGGTTGCGCTGAGGGTGTTGGTTCGGGCTGAGCGGCTTTGGACGAGGGCTTGTCCATGGATGTTGGGCTCGGGCCTTCGAGCATCGCGGAGTCTGCTCTCCTGGGTCTTTTGGGTGACGGAGGGGCTACACTGCTTTCACTGCTGGCTTGGGGCGGATTGGAGCGCGTCTCCGTGCGCTGGCACGCTGGCTGAGATTGTTGCGGCTTTTGTGATAGCCAGGATTGCATGAGGTCTCTTCCGGCTGTGACTTTGCCGTCTACAGCGCGTCTTTTTGACATGGTGACTGTTCAGCGTGTCATAGTGGAGAAAAGCCAGAGCTGAAGCTCGTGAAGTTCAGCCCTGGTACGCGTCTAAGCGCTGTCACGAGGTAGCGCGTTTTCATGATACACGTCACAGCGGCCAATTCGACAAACTGACAAACAATTCACTGCTTCTGGCAGTTGCAGAGCCTTCAAATGAAAGAGGTTCTTGAAGTGAAGTCAGATGGAACTGTCGCTCAACACAACAGAGTTTCCTTCTCGTAGTCAATCTCAGGAACTGAGAGTTCACCACATTTCTGCCGCGTTCTTGATTCGTGCATCTGCTTCACCTCGTCCTAGTGTTGTTTGCTCTCAACTTCATGAACTGACTTCAGTCCTTACATCACAATCCCTGGTTGAGACTCGTCAGACTCTTCCGCAATGGCGATGACAGAGGAGGAGCTGCAGGCAATACAGAATGAACGAGAGGATTATCATGACCATGTCGACGAGTCCGGCGACGAGTCGGATTCGGCTACCAAGAAAGGCCCGCGTACACTCTCTGAGCGACGACGCAGGCAGAACGCTATATTCAAGGCGTGGATGGCCCAAAAAGCAGAAGCTCTCAGCAAAAAAGAAGTCAAGGAGGCCGCTGAATTTACCAAAGAAGCAAATGAAGAATGCCTTTCCATCAGAGACCTACTAGCAAAGCAGCAGTCAAGCGCCCGAATCACCAAACCCCGAGAGTACCAGATGGAACTGTTCGAGCGGGCTAAGGAGCGGAATGTCATTGCTGTCCTCGATACTGGTTCAGGGAAGACATTCATCGCTACACTGTTACTGAGACACGTCATCGATAAAGAGCTCGAAGACAGAGCAAACGGAAAGCCACCGCGGATTTCTTTCTTTCTCGTATGTAGTCCTACTGGTTTCGATGAAAGGGGGCTTACACCGCAGCGCAGGTTGACTCTGTCAATCTAGTGTTCCAGCAATTCTCGGTTCTCGAATGTCACCTCGACCAAAAGATTGAGCGCTTCTGCGGTGCAATGGGTACCGATCTGTGGACGAAGTCTGTGTGGGAGAAGCATCTCACAGAAAACATGGTGCTCGTGTGCACCGCAGAAGTCCTCTTTCAGTGCCTCATGCATTCTTTCATTAAGATGAATCAGATCAACCTGCTGATATTCGATGAAGCTCACCATGCAAAGAAGAGTCACGCTTACGCGCGGTAAGCCCGATCATGGTCTTATCTCGACGTGGTGTTCGAGGTTATAACTTATACTTTTTCTCACAGGATCATCAGAGAATTCTACCTTGCGGAGAGCGATAAGTCAAAGCGCCCGAAGATATTTGGCATGACGGCCTCCCCTGTGGACGCTAAAGTGGATGTTCGTCAGGCAGCCAAGTATGATCCTTATACGTTCCGCTTCATTAGGGAAATACTCATCAGCATAGGGAACTCGAAGACTTACTGCACTGCCAGATCGCGACAGCCTCGGACTTATCACTTCTACAACAGAGTGTAAGCCGTCCCTCAGAAGAGGTGATTTACTATCGCCGTCTTCCGGTCCCTTTCGAGACGCCGCTGTACGTACGTCTAAAGGCCCGCTTCGGTGACGTAGAGGCATTCCAGCGCTTGTTTGTCTCCTCCAAGGAAGCCAGCTCCGAGCTTGGGCGTTGGTGCTCGGACATGTACTGGTCCTTCTCCTTAGCGGAGGAGCAAGCTCGCAAGATGGAGATGAGGACTGAAAGAGCGTTCAACGCGCGGCGAGACGCAAAACCCGTCGCTGTCCTTGATGCGGAACTTGCTAAACTCAGGGAGGCGGCTCAGGTCGTACAGGGCCATGACTTCGGCCAGCCCACAGCCAGTCTCGACGACTTAAGCTCAAAAGTTCTACGATTGCATGAGTGGCTGAGCATGTACTTCGAACGGCCTTCCGATGCGCGCTGCATCGTCTTCGT
>JAKLMF010000471.1:0-15453 GCA_022813555.1 Botryosphaeria agaves | reverse complement strand
GCTTTCATACTGTGAACGCTGGTGTCGTCATCCTCCAGGTCAAGAGGCTGGAGGTTCATGAGCGATGTCCTGAAATAGACAAATAGGATACTTACAAGATGCTGTAACGACTTGGCCTCGTTGATGGCCTCATTCAGATCGTCATCGTATGAGGCTGCTGCAATCGCGGAGTTCCCAGCCCCCACATGCATCTCTTCATGGAGGTCGTTGCGACACTCAAAATTGACTGTAGCTTGCTCTATGCTACTATCATCCGTCCTTAAGGGCGTCTCGGGCTGGAGGGCAGCCACAGCGCTCTTCGCCGGCTTGAATGGCAATAAAGATTGAGGCGAGGGCGCGGCTGGAGGTGGCCTCTCCGGTCCTGAACCGCTGACCTGGTAACGGACGCGGTTTGGATCCAGAAGGGCGCGGAACGAGATACAGTCTGAAGGATAGATTTCATTGACCATGATAACATCGGACTACTAGAATAAGTATTGGACTTCCGAAGTGAATGACTGAATCCTTACTGGTAGTGATTCTCGCTTGAGGAATCCCATCACTTGCTTGTAGGTCATGCTGTTATCAACGATGACATGAGTGACACCAATGCACCAATCTTTGACCCAGGTAGCACCGTACTCCATAGCTTTGATTATTCTCATACGGCGTGCGGGATGCACATCGTTGTTTGGGAAGAAGTCTAGACGATTTTAGTCACGAACAGCCTGGCAGAGATGTCGGTGTCATACAGAATATCAGGTCTTTGAAGATCCGGTGAGTTTCAGGTACCAGTTGAACGACACCTGGCCGCTTCCTCTTCCCTCCTGCACGCGGAAACGCTGGAGAAGACATGGCAGATGATGCCGCTGGGAATATAGGACTGGATACCGCGTGCTTCAATTGCGCCGGTGGCAGAGGATTCGGTGATCGAAGGGGCGTATCTTTGATACTCGTCGCACCCGTCGCCTGATGGTTTGCAATTGCAGACTCTGGAACTGAGACGGAGCGCGATATGACAGGTGTAACTCGCAAAGCTGAATGCCATGTTGTGCGCCGACTTGAATCATGCCTGGTCACGGGCGGACGTGTTTTGCCTGCGTGTCGCCACTGCCCCTCTATGCCTCTATCCACAGGTATTTGTCTAGTAGATCTCAGGAATATAACTGACTCCTGAAGACCTTCATCGACGACAGCGTCGTCGTCGTTGCCCTGGTCGAGCGCATAGAGCTCGTCGAAGAACCTCTCCTTCCACACTGACTCTTGCTCCGCCATGTTGATGTAAGACTCGACAAGCCATTTGTTCAAGCAAATCGTGTGAACCGAGCAAGGAAGAGCGTTTATAACAAAGTTGCATAGTTGTTGTAGCAAGCGCGTCCGTGAATGAATAATGTCCGGGCAAGATTGCCCCAATCTTTCAGGCTGTGACCATGTGATCAATTCTCTAAAGTGTGAATTTTCTCTTGTGTTGAGAGAGTGGCACACACAAAGCGCATACTACACGGACATATTGTAAGGTTGTGAGGCTGAACAATAGTCGTCTTTTCTATGGCTCCTCCCCTTGACCCCTAGGGCTGCTTAGGTAGCTACAACGGCTTGGTGTACCTACGTCATCACTCATAGAAAAGCACGCGGTCTGCACTTCGTCGGCGCTCCTGTGACGGCAAAGCATCATCGAATATCCATCTCAAAGGTTACGCTGAAAAACAAGCCGTCTTAGCTGTCCTTTGTTCCAGCATGGAACATTATGCGCCACACACCTCGTCCAAGTTCGAGGGATACTACTCCAAGTTTACTTTACCGTCCGGCGCCTCACTCGCGTTAATTGTCTGCAGCGTGCCGAAGGCGCCGAAGAGGCCGCACATGGTCTCCTTCACCTATGTCCCGAGAGAGATGGCAAAAGTGTTCCAGAGAGAGCTATGGGTGGAGAGCATCGAGCGTGTACCCACAGGGCCTGGCAACGCGTTCGAGCTCCGAATTCCCGGTATTGGCTATGTAAAATGCGCCCCAGATTCTACTACTGAATACGAGCTTGAACATCAAGAGTTCTCTTTACGCGCAAAGACTACTAATCGTACACCTTGGTCCGAGAGGAAGGATACACCGGAAGGGTTTCTGGTATACCTACCCATTCCACTGCATTGGCATGTCCAATCCCTGGGTTCAAATTGTAACTTCGAGCTGGCCATACCGTCGGAGCGGGACTTGCCTAGCGAAGACAGGGCAGGCACTTCTCTAGTTCATCAAGAGAAGAACTGGGCCCAGTCATTCCCGAAGGCTCACATCTGGATACAAGCACGTGAAGAAAACCGTGGCTTCTGTTGTGCCGGAGGCCAAGTACTTGGTATGGAGGCTTTCCTTATAGGCTACCGGAGTGAACAACACAACATTGATTTCCAGCCGCCTTTCGCATTAGGAGCCCTTGGTCTTTCTCCGTTCATGTCTGTTACTCACAACTGGGAGGATCGTAGTTTCAAGATTAGTGTGCAATCGTTCAGGCAAAAGATTGTTGTTCATGCAAAGGCCCCAGAGGGGACTTTCTTCAGTCTAAGCTCGCCGTTCCCTAATGGACACCGAGAAAACTTCCTCGGCCAGAGTTTCCAGGCAACGCTTAATGTAGAGGTTTACGAGAGTGGGTTCTTCAGTCCCTGGAGGCTGGTGCACACGGACCGGTTCGAAGGCGCGGCGCTAGAGTTTGGCGGAGGCTATTATCCCTTGGCTGGAACCGACAAGAAGAGGAATTGACCACGCAAAGGGGCTTATTGTTTAAGCGGCACGGCACTGTCCATGGCACAGCAGCCGTGCTAGTCGATAAACGATTCGATGCGTTATAGATATGGGATCACCGTTGGAGTCTTAATCCCAATGGCCTAACCGGGCTCAAAGCGGCGTGAACTTCGCGATTGTTAGTCGGATGGATTGTTCTCAGGACTTTGACCTTGCTCAAATGGGATTTCGCAAGTCATGGTGCCTTGCTCATGTAAAAGACAGTCAACGCATAATTAACTCTGGAGCCATTATGCTGGGCAAGAGGGACGGCTTGGAGACCGACACTGTGCGAAGGTTGCAAAAGCTTTGTATTCATGGACGAAGGAAGGAGACTGAGTCTGCCAGTGCATGGTATACTGATCGACCACTTTACGTTGGCGGCCTAGTTGAGTGTAATCAACCAAGGCCATGATGGACATCCTAGCTGTCCTCCGTCTAGGTAAGAGGTTTGTTCACTTTCTAGTAAAGTCGAATCTTCAGTCGGAGTCAATGTGGCTGGTAGCAACCCAGCTGGAATGTCTGAAACTTCTCAAGAGATACAAAGTACTTGCCAGCGAACGCAAAATATTGATTACTCCTATATATAGTGTGAGCTACGAAGTCGTATTGTGTGTTCGAACTGTTCGTTCCTGTTGTTCATCAGTTCAGACGTAAGCAAAGTATCTCTTGATGATCCACTTGCCAAACATCTCAGTCCGACCCAGTGTAGGTTCATCTTCAAGCCAAACATCTTCCTTCTGAGAGACAACTCATTATCGATGCATACACAAGACACACGGCTTACTGAAAATCACCAGCACCATGTTCTGTCCTCCCAGAGCTGTTAACACTCCGATAACAGTCATTCTTTGAAGCCATCGTATTATTCATTCGAAACGATGTTTCACGTGCTATTGTACCGAGCGGTGAAGGCGTCAAAGTAGTGAACCACATGACGGTCGTTCTCTACAGATACCCGATTCACATGCTCCTCCTGAGACCGCGCTGTTTCTGTTTTTCTTTGTTCCCGAACGTCTTCACTATTCACCAGTAAGACAATACCATTGTCTCTAATGTGTCGACTCGGACGGGGTTTATTGTGCTGAAACACAAAGGTATTATTGTCACTCGTCAAGGTGTTTCTGAGCTAGCATAAGTACTCCTTATTGACTCCTAGTCATACCCCATATCTCATACACTCCAAAACTCTCACACAGCTTATCAGAAATTCCTCAGATATGGCCGCACACACGATTCTCACGGTTTTGGCCGTACTACTCTCGGCCCGGCTCTCCAATTCTCACATGATCATGAAATCACCGGTACCATATGGAGTTGGCACCCTCAACAATTCACCGCTGTCAGGGGACTTCCCTTGCAAGCAGCGCGCTGGCGTCTACGAAGTCACACAGATGAACAGCATGGCTGTAGACCAACAGCAATCCCTGAGCTTCATAGGGAGTGCGACACACGCAGGTGGGTCCTGCCAGATCAGCATCAGCCTGGACAAGCAGCCGAACGCGCAGTCAAGCTTCAAAGTCGTCCACTCGATCGTGGGCGGATGTCCCACCACCGGAACAGATCCAGCAACCTTTAACTTCAGCATTCCCAAGGAGGTACCCAACGGCGAATCGACACTTGCATGGACATGGTTCAACAAGATCGGCAACCGTGAGATGTATATGAATTGCGCGCCCATCACGATCACCGGGGGTGCTAGCGACAATACGGCCTTCAACAAGCTGCCGGACATGTTCATCGCCAACCTGCCGAGCACGCAGTGCAAGACTCCGGAGAGCAAAGACATCGTATTCCCGGACCCGGGCGATTCAGTCGAGACAGTCGCGTCGACTGCCTTAGCTGCACCTTTGGAAGTGTGCGGGAAGGCCGCGACGCCGGCACCGACGAGCTCTGGTCTGTCGTCCATCGTCGTCATTCCTCCAGCATCTACTACCGGTTCCACGCCGGCGCCCTCACTACCCAGCAACCCCGGCGGTATCTTCGCCCCCAGCGTTACTTCTTCCAGCCCCGTGGCCACGAAGACCACCAACTTGGCTACACCCGCACCCGCGACATCCTCCCCCGCTGCCATGCACTCATCCGCAGCAGCCGGCCCCACCGGCAAGCTCTCAGCTCCCAGCGGCGCGGGGAAGGCAAACTGCACTCAGGACGGCGTGCTCATCTGCAATGGTCTATCACAGTGGGGTCTCTGCGACCACGGCCGCGTGGTGTGGCAGCCCGTCGCGCCAGGAACTAGGTGCGTAAATGGCCAGATCCTGAAGAGAAACTTCCGCTTTGAGCGGCATGGCCGGGTGGCGAGGCCGCATGGTCACTTTTACTGAAATGACTGCGGTCATGGAACGGAGGTTGGGATGAGTAAGCGCGTTTCTCTTCTGTTGAGCTAAATTGTATAGCGCGGGGTTTTGATTGCAATAGAGTTTGGGCTCATGGGACAGGAGTCTTTTCTTTTGTACTACTAGAAGATCATGGAAGATTGAGTATGTTTGATTGGAGGAGAAAACGATACAGAAAATGAGGCAACTTACCTTTGCAACAACGCTTTTGTACATTTGTTTTATGTGTGATAAGGGTGCAGTTTTGATGGTCGACTCTGAAGGCACAGCACATTCCACAGCCACATGCGTGACACCCTATGGCAGCCGGTAAGTTCGAGTTCGCGGCAGAATCAAATCCTTGGCTAGACTCAAACTATGGAGGACATCCTCTTTGGACATTATGTGTGAAGTACAGGAGAAAACCAGGCAATTTCAGATTGGAACCAGAATTCTGAGTGGACGTGGGACATGGGGGACACTGAGTAAATTCACTAACAGTGCGGCGATTGTGGGTTGACGACAGCTATTTCGAGGTGGTTCTAGGTGCAAATGTCTTCCAGGCTGTGATCTATGACGTCAGAAGTGGATGGACAAGGGAAGAGTCGACCGCAGTCACAATTCGACCAGAATGTCCCCTGTAGTCCCACAGCAGCCAAGAAATCAGCCGGCCAGACCGTGTCATACTGGGGCCGCCTAATCCGGCTTCGCGGCATACCTGACAGACAGTAGTATGTGAGAGTACAGCGATAGTGGAAATCTAGTAATGGTGTGGAGTGACGACTGATTCAAGGTTGATACTATACTGTGATAGCGGGCGAACAACGTCTTGCTCTTTGTACAACTGATTGCAAGCAAACGTAGCGTCAGAAGGCAACGGAAAACAGTTGGACGATGCGCGATTGCGTGATTGACTAGAAGCAAGAGATGCCAAATACGCGACCAAAGCCACGTTCTTACTGGCTCAAATAGCAGTACGCAAACACATAGTCTGGCCATACAGTAGGTCTCGGAGTTTTGCAGGACTCTCCCACCACACCCGATCGTTTTCTCTACTCATGTCGCTGTTCTAACATCTCACGCCTTTGGCGCCTTCGCCTCGTCGCCCTCGGTCTCGCTCGCCTTCTGCGTGAGCTTGACGGTCTCTTCTTGAAGTTGCTTGATGGTGTCCGCGGACGCATCGATCTCGCCACGCTCGGCCTTGACCTGTTATGACGCCGTGTATCAGCCATGTATTCCTCACAAGACTCTGTCCTCCACTGTTTGAGTTCGACAATCCGGTCTTGTGGCTCGTGCAGGATGTAGCGATAGCTGCAAATATGCTGCATGTCTTTGAGGGACGGGCACGTACGATCGACTCGCTGTTCGAAGCTAGCTCATCCTTCCAGTGGCCCTTGCCCTCCTTTTGCTTGTTGATCTGGTCTCTCTTGTGCATGTCGACCTCGTTCGCGCGACCCTCGTGATCTGGTATGACATGTTGTTAACGTTGGTCCTCCACCAAAGAGGTATGAAACGGCTTTTAAGGTTGACGGAAAAAGCATGCCAACACCCCCACTTCAGGGTCAATGGCATTCGACCGTCCATCTACAGAATATCAATGGATAGAGGAGCGCTCAGAAAAGGTGTATCGTACGCAGGGCATCCTCCTTTCCCGCATATCTAGCTGCGAAAGTCTGGAAGGACCGCTGAGGGAAGCGCTGGGGACCGAAGGTGCTGCGCCGGGCAACGGCGGAGAAGTTCCTCAGGGCGGACATGATGTGCGGGTGTATGTGCAAGGGAATCTATTAGTCGTGCTTTTGAGCCAAGAGTTGGAGCTTGTGTGATGATAGGGCTGTTTGACGCTGCCGTCGTTGTTCGAGGGAGCTCGATCGCTCCGCTGGCCGAGGACGAGCGGGAAACGTCATAGCGTTGGCTTACGTACAGAAATACGGGAACTTTACCATTGGTTACATTGTGCAAGCATGTCATAGTAGGTAGACATTGTAAACAGACAGCAAGCACGTCTAATGCTGCCACGAGATATGTGTATTAAGTGAATTGCGAGATAACATTATTTGGCAATATCTAGAGAGACGCACCAGCTACACCAAGCACTCAGACAAATTCCGTTACAAAGAAAGCCACGTCCCGTCCACTGTACACAATACAGTAACAGAAAGGAACGCCCCCTTTCAGCCAGCATACATTGAGTCGCGGAAGAATTCGTAAGCCAAACGTGAATCTCTGCCTGATGCACCACCGCTCTTCAAAAGTTCGCCATGGAATATCATCAACCCATCAGACACCCCCCACACCCCGCTCGGACGTGCCACCCATAATTGAAAGACACCCCGTGCAACCAAGTCTTGATATCATGCAGGAAACAGAGCCATCAACACTCGAAAAACACCGGCTGACATGGTTTTCTGTAAATCTGGAAAACGCCGACGAATACCGAAACACCGAACTTGCAAAGCCCACCCTAATGCAAAAAACGCTGTCTAATCCTGTGAGACCAAATGCGTTCTATTCGAAAGAAAAATGTCCGTCATGACATCGCAACGCCGTCACCCAGAGCCGAGTGGTATCACCGATAGGAGAGAAGGGTCGTGGTTTGTACAAGAAGAGCCGATCGAGGTTTGGACAGGTCCTCCGTATGGTGGAGTGGACAGGGGGATATATCCAAAGGGTGCGCCACCAGTCCAGCGACGAAGAGCGAAGCAATGCAACCGAAAGAACAGCATAAGTCTCGTGCCGGCCGACAGGGGTTTACCAGCGGCGGGATGCGTACTGCTGCTGCATCCTGGCAGGCGACACAGACAGAGGTGGGCTGGCAACAGCCCGGGTACTCGGGTCAACTATCGGGATCGCATTGCGTGTCCGTTGCGCAAGAGGCTGGTGGAGCTTGGTGGTGGAAGTGGACTGATGGTAGCCAGAAGGTGCGTATGAGCTAGAAGAGGGTAACAAGAAGCTTGGAGTCGGTTGTAGTTGGTGTTGGAGAGGGGACTGTTCGGGAGAGCCGCTAGACAAAGAGGAGCGATCGGAGCCGGAGGAGTGGATGGATTGCAACTGTACACGAAGCATTAGCACTGTCGGGCCATGAGGAGAGTCCAGTCAAGGTGTGCTCTGACGGAGCCATGACCGGTAAGGAAATCAACGTACGTCGTCATCCGTCAGCAGGTGGAAAGGGCAGAATATCTCGTCGTCGTCCAAGTCGAAAGACCGCGCGGCTTCAAAGTCTCGACGGAAAGAAATTATGTTGGCCGCCTCGACGACCTCCTTCGGGCTTCGGACAGCCCTGGCTTGTCTGTGCTGTTGCGAGGCGGCCGACAATCGAGGTGCCCGGCGGCGATTGTGCGACGAGTGTCCACTGACGTGCGACGAGTGATGCTGACCTCCGTAGTAAAAGTTCGACATGGTTCCGAATAGCTATCGTCGACAAGTGTCAAGCAGTTGAGGTTGAGGTGGTTGGGGCACCGCTATCGTGTGATGTCGGGAGCTCGGAAGGCTAAGGCGTGACTGCGACCGGGAACAAAAGGGCGCAGTAACCGAGGACAAAGTGCAAAGAAGGAGGTTGTTCTCTGCAATGTGCTTGTGTAGGCTAGTGTGTATGTATGTGGGATAGAGTGCTGATGAAGAATGCGCAAGTCGAGGAATGGCGGGTTCGGGGCTGAACAGCGGGTGTTTGTGGTGGTGGGAGAGGGGAGAGGAGGGCAAGTTGATATGGGAAGCTAGGGCGGATTTAGGGCATTCCAATGATTGGCTGGGGCAGGCTTCGCCACACGATCGACGGCAGAATGCCGCATGCGGGCATGGCCAGTCGAACCGATGGAAGAACGTGAAGCCATGGAACCTCGACCGTGAGACCGTTACTCTCTCTCCTCACTATCTAGCTCTCCTATTGCAAAGCGACCCACTTCTGCCTCCGCCTGTTCCCTGTAGCGATGCTGCGGTTGAGAGAAGACACTGGCACCGTGGTTGCTCTCGTGGGTTGCTCGTTCCATTGAGGTCAGGTACCATTTGCGACCGGTTACGTCCAAGTGCAGCGCGCTTAAAGCACGGACGGCGTGCCCGTAACTCAGAACAACCTAGACTCGCTGACCGCTTCAACTTCAACTTGCATCACCTGCCAGTGCAAGCACCTCCCGTTGTCTTCTCGCGCTCTCAGGCTCTCTGATGCTGCAGTCGCCCGGCTAGCGTCCACTGTCGTGGAAACGCCTCCCTCAGTCAAATAACGGTGCGTGTCGCTGCATACATGAACTACACCGTCGGAGGCGATGCTCTTCTCTCTCTGCGCTTGCTCGAACCGTGCTGCAGCCCAAACCGACCAATCTCTGTTCCTGAAACTAGGTGCCTACAAGCTGCACCCCTGGCCCGGCGCCAGTCCATGCCCTGTGCTGTGCAGATCCCGGAGCACGACACAGCAGAGACAGGCATCTGGGTACGGGCTGCCTCATACCATTCCTTGCCCGGAGCATGGGCACCAGCATGCGACAAGTCAGGCTTTCCTTGTTGGGTGGTCGTGGCCAGAATGTTCGTACTTTGCTCTCAGATGTCCTCCAAATGATCTTGATCACGTGAATCGTCACGTGTGAACGGATGACTTCCCAAGCTGCAAAAAGTGAATGAACCATATCCCCGACTCCTCCCTCAGGCCGCAGACCAATCCTTCACAACTTGGTATCCCCCCTCTTCTCGTCACTCAATCTCCTCACCGGTCCCAGGCCCGACACTCCCATTCCACCTATTCCCGCACTCCCCCCGCCCCCGCTCCCTCCAGCATCCCCACCTGCACCACTACTCGGCCCCGCCCCCACCCTCGCCCTCTGCGCCTGCGACTGTTGCAACCGCGCACTCATGAGCCAATGCAACTGCACCCGCATCGCGTTGATGGCCGCATTCGTGTGCGCCATCTCCTCCTTCGCCCGCAGTCCCTCGTTGAAGGTGAGCATGCTGGTCTTAGCGTCCAACTCCGTGAGCGCGGTTTTCAAGGCGGTGAACTCGGTGCGGAGAGATTCGTGCAGGGAGAGGAGGTGCGATGTGGGTGTGTCGAAGGGGGCTTGTTGGTCGGTGGTGACGGGGTTGGGAGAAGCATCGGATTGGTTTGCTGAAGTGGTGGTGGGGTGCAATTCTAATGTGCCGGGAGGAGAGGTGTGGGTTGCGTCGTCGAGGAGGGTTTGCATGGTGTTGAAGCTGCTCTCGAGGAGGGTAACTTTGCGTTGGAGGAGTTTCTGGCTCGCGGCTTGCTGCTCTTGGGCGGATTTTTGAGCGGAGAGGAAGGGGGCCATGGCTGCGATAGGACAAGCTTCAGCGTGCGACTCAACGGTTACGCGGATGGATGAGAAGGCGCAGCCGTATGGCTGCCCTGGACACGAGGTGGGTATGTTGGGACAGGTGTGCTCCAGGTGATCTTTGAGACCACGACGGAGGACTTCGGCTTCGCAGCTCTTGCACGTCGTCATGCGCTTGGAGCAGTGGTTGTCCAGGTGCTCCTCAAGATCTTTCTCCATCAACACCTCGTCGCAGTCGTCACATGTGACGGAGCTATGGAGACAGCCTCTATGACGGTGTTTCAGCGCGACGCCGAGGAAACAATGCTCCGCAGGACACTCTACAACGGTATGGTCGCAGTATAGGTCCACATGATCTTGCACATCCCCTCTCTTGACCTCAGCCTTGCATCCCGCTTCATGATTTGGACACCTCACGACCAGCTCATCCAGCATCTGCAGCATGAGCCGCGGTATGGATCGCGTCTTAAGTCTGTAATTTTTGTCGAAGTCAATCGTACTCCGGCAGACCGGGCAAGTTCGCAAAGACACCCTTCGGTTTTCGAACGATCGCCTTAGACAGTCTCTGCAGAAGACGTGGTCGCATTGTAGCCGTTGAGGTCTGAA
Organism: Botryosphaeria agaves; assembly: GCA_022813555.1. NCBI lineage: Eukaryota > Fungi > Ascomycota > Dothideomycetes > Botryosphaeriales > Botryosphaeriaceae > Botryosphaeria > Botryosphaeria agaves. Next base: position 4,517 of record JAKLMF010000471.1, on the reverse strand, counting down.
GAATGCCGAATGGCATATCAGACACATCAAGTTATTGTCGCAGTGAGAGATATAATCGAGTGTTCTCACGTCTATTCTGGGCCGGCGGTGGGGCGCAAGTGTAGGTGATGGACTCATGCTTCCAGCCGCTGAAGGTGATGTCGGAGTAGGCGTTCGTGCGACTACGAAGTCTTCGGAGTCGGCGGACGGCGGAGCAATATTGGTATTTAGGGAGAGGGAAGCGGTGCTCGCGGGCGCGTCTCGCGAGAGGAGCGCTCTGAGTGCGGTGGTGGAGCGGCTTCTAGACGGTATCGGTACCGCTGAAGGGGGGCGGTCGGCCATGGTTACTTGGCGGAGTATGATCTCACAGAGGCTGTTCGGGGCCGCATTACAGTGATTTCCACCAACATGGAGTTATCGCAGTGAGTTGTTATGCATTCCACATGCGCATGCGCGTGCAGGTGGTGAGAGATGCGGAGCTGGACCCTGCGGAAGATCGCCGCCGGCCCGATTGCCGAAAACAAGGGCATCATTCACCTCTGACATCGTGTGCCCACCACCACCATCCGACGATGGAGAGCAACAACGCGTGTAGGAGAGGCCCGTTACTCTAAGTGGCTTACTGAAGTTGCTAGCCAGACTTCCTCACCATTTCACATTTCTCCCGTCCTTCTTTCTGCAACTCTCTCAAAACCGTAGCTAGGATGTCTCCACCATTTTACAGGTGGAGTTGCTTGAGGACTTATATTCATCAGAAAGCAGAGAGATATTCCTGTTACCTCGCGCCAGCCCCCCTCCGTAAACTAAGTCCATCGAATAATGCTTGTTGCGTACGACAGCCCACACCGCTGGGATGTATGCCGACTTCGAGCGGACACCTCATGACCGCTTCTAATAGAGGATGCTCATCGTTCACATTGCTCGCCATAGTGAATGTATTAATGCCACTCCCATCAGTGTGCTCGTGGTCAATATGAATTTCTTTCAGAGGATCTCATATGCAGCTCTTGAGCTTGCACATGGTATTTCCGGCTGAGATTTGCTAATCCGGCAGAAGGGGCCTTTCTCGTTCCAGACACGATGTCGAATCCAGTTGCTATTTAGAGGCACAGAACCGCCTAAGATTTCCTCTCTCTGGCTTTTGTTCCTCTTCCTCTTCGCCAGCCCGTTCAGTACGAAGATCAAGATCGAACTCTTTTTAAGCGGCAGGACAGGTCCTCATTGCCCGGCACCAAAGCTCGCAGCCCTGGCTCTCTTCTTAATCCCGTTTGACCCATTCTTCTTTCCGCTATTACCCGGCGCAGGGTCAAACGGCTTCCTGCGTCTGACGAGCTGATAGCCACGATCAAGCTCCACTTCGATCGCACATCTAACCTTCAACGCGCCCACAGCAGGCCACACACTCCTTTCCCCGCGCAGGATCCAGTAGTCCACACTCTCTGTAGTCGGATTCTCCAGCAGCTTGATAAAGTCCCGTGGCGTCAACTCCGGCACAAGCGTGAGGCTGGCACCCGGTATGTTCTCATCGAGCAGGAAACGCCGGATGCTGTACGGCAGCCAACCAAGTGAATCTAGCTGGTGCAGTCTGTGCTGGATCTCCATGACTACTAAACGAACGATGGGCATCGTGAGGTTGAACCTTCCGTCCTGTCGCGGGTTTGGGTGGTGGAGGTCGGATCGGAGGAAGGGTGCAAGGTAAGGCCGCGCTTGGGAGACGACGTAGTGGTTGACATTGAAAAGCTCGGCGATACGCGTCAGAGGTGATTCGCGGTCCGTGTAGCTCACCTGAGTCCATGAGCGGAAGGTTGCGCCTTGAGCGGACGCCCAAGGCACGATTGCGCCGCTCTCGTCCTTGCACAGTAGGGTTACCGGGGAATAGAGCGCTGAGGATGAGGCATTGGAGGCCAACGCGGCCGACCAGATAAGCTGTGAGACGATCAGCATGGAAAACTCTATTCACTCGCTGTAAACGACATACCACATTCGGTGCTGTTAGGTAGTTTAGCAGATTAGGCACGCCCGCGCTCCCGGTGGTAGACACAGTGATGTTCAAAACTCGTTTGGTCCTGGCATAGGCTTCCTCAAACGTGAGGTCTCCGACATTGGCGCGTACACAGCGCTCCAATACTCCAACATCGAGGAAGTAACCTTCTCGCATGAACCGTCGAATACGCCTAGAGATAGTGGCCAGCCAATTAATGCCGGCATAGGCGAACCCTTGGCTACCTTTCCTTTTGAACGCCGTCAGATCAATCTTGTTTCCGGTCAAGAAGTCCAAGAGCTCGTCCTCGGTGTGAACTCCCACCAAAGCAGCTATTAGGGCTCCAGTGGCCGTACCGGCGACTATGCGAGGCAATAAGCCTCTCAAATGGAGGGCTTTGACCACGCCTAAGTGGCAGAGACCGAAGATTGAACCACCTTGCAGCACTAGAGCGGTTCTGCCGAATGCCTGCCGTGTATCGTGCAAGACGTCTAACTTTGCCTGGTTAGTCAACCCATGCTGGTAGCCGGGAGAGGTCGGATATGCTGTGACATGTTCGACCGCGAGCGCTACTTGAGTTATATAGTCCTCAATGAGCAACTTCGTCCCAGCGTAGGCTCGGTTGAACAGTCGCGGTGCGGTGATGTTGCCAAGGTTGCGGACGAGACCTGATCGTAGGAGATTGACCAGACCGAGTATGTCATCATCTTCACGAGCCTCAATGATGGCCTGAAGCCGCTCGTAGATTAACCGGTAGTCGTAGTACTTGCTGGTAGGATTTTGACGCCTACACAACTTGTCAACAGCTTTTCATGCCCGTTTCTCGGCACGGTATATACCAAAGATCGTATCCAAGCTCTTCGTCAAGCTGGAAAGCGGCTGCTTCCCATTCCTCGAAGAGACGTGCTTCTGCGAGAGTCTCCAGAAGAGCATCTCGAGGGGACTTCCGCACCCACCAATGGTAAAGCCGCTGCATTGACAAGATCGCATAAGCAGCATTCAAGGGCGATTTGAGATCTACAGACTTACTAACTGCCAGAAGAATACTACTTCGATAAAAATGCTAAGAATGGACTTGAGAATGGTAGTGATGCTATGTTGCCGATGTTGTAACATGTTGCACGCTGCTCTCACGTCTGACACGCATGGTCAGCAGCGCAAGTGTACGATGGAAGTCAGTCCGGCTCGTGCGTGTTTTTGAGGACATGATGGAGAACTGTGACCTCAAAGCTGTTTTCACATGCCAGCGACAGGGACCAATTCTCCGAGTGCTTGGCGAGAGTCGCCCAAGAGTACCTACTACTGAGGCTGCATCATCGGACGTAAATCCACTGCTGACTTCATGCACCAGCAGTGCCTCGTTCCAGGAGGATGAGTGTGGGGTTTTGTGCTCTCATATAGATGATGTTGGCTCTCAATTAATCTTAGATGTTCCATACACAAACTGCAATGACTTGTCATCCTGAAATGCGTAATCCTATGAAGACGGCTCGATGTGACCTTAGTAGCACATCACCCTCTAGGTGTTCTCCCCAAACTGCTCCCTCATGCCTACAGCTTCCTCTTTGCCACTGGCTCCCAATCTTTGATGTCCTTGTACGTAGCCACAAGCCATACCTCCCCGCCCTCCCATCCACCCATCTCACCTTCTCCATCTAATGAGACACCCGCATCACTGATATCCTTCTCCACATCAGCCTTCTTCTCCTGTGGAATCTCAATATCCGCGCTATATACCCCAAAGTTAGCCTGACCACTGTAGCTCCCTTCTGAACATCAGAGCAAACTCACTAAAGCAAACTACAATGCGGCTCGTAACTCCCCCTCGCCCACTCCCTTGCCTTCCCCACATCCCCGTCCTCTACCCCCTTGGCCCTACACTCCACCGCCAGATCCACTAGCCCTGCACTATCTTTCCGCACGCGGATCGTCATCTTCTTGAAAAATACATCACCCACGTCCAGCGCCTCGAACTGCACCACAACCTTGTCCGGGAAGCTGAGGCCGTCGAGCCATTCTTGCGGGTTAGGGAGGTTGTCGGGTAGGTTGGAGGTCAGTGTGATGTGCGGCGCGAACTTCGGCGGGTTGATGGAGGGGAAATGGGATGGAACGGTGTCACGGATTAGCGTGGTGAGCGCTTTGGAAAGGCGGGAGTTTGGGGATGGGACGAGCCAGAGCGAGCTGCCTGGAACGGTATATGGTCAGTGTTAGGCAGGGTGTGGTGCTGCGAGGTTCCAGTATTCACCTGGCATAGTTGCGATGTTTCACTCTGGCGCTTGTGTCATGGCGGTGGGATGTGTAGGAATGGCGGTAAGGGTCGGTGAATGACAATTTATGCGAGGTTCACGTGCCACAACCGCATCCATCAACAGCATGCACAGCATCAATGGCAATTAAATACAGGAAGTTGGGAGGTTTGTTGACTAGCTGAAAGCGTATCCTTCATCGCCATGTGTAGCATGTATAATCTCTTCTAGTCTCGTTCGACATTCGTAACAATGCGTAGATCCAATACGCTCCGCCCATGCAATGCCCGTATATCAAAACGCCTACAAAG
>JAKLMF010000470.1:0-14794 GCA_022813555.1 Botryosphaeria agaves | reverse complement strand
TACGTGTATAGGAGGCTAGTGCTCCGGCTGGTGCTTGCAGCCTCCAATCCTTCAGCCTTACCTATGTTGCTGATGGATATCGTAAGACATTGTTTTCAGAACTGGCCAGGCAGCGACGTAGCAATTGTATTCTTTGCGGTGTATCGCGGGCTGTGCCGCCATTGCTTTGGAGAACCAGACCTTCTAGTTGGGCTGTCGAAACTTGGTGAAGGTGAGTATATTCATCTGGCTCAGACCGTAGTGAGTGAGGCTAATTCCTAAACGGCGATAGTGCGTTCTTGCTCACGCCGCAGACCATGAGTCACCTCACGACAAGTCGTTATCCAGGATGTCTCCGAAAGACCGCAATCCACGTCTTCTCGAGCATCAAGTCTTCCCAGTTCGGAATTGACGTCTGGCTTGCCAAACGACGATGAGTCCGAAGTCTCTCAGCTGTCTTTAGACTTCGCCCGATTCATTACTGAATCGTGGTCGTCGGCTCCTCTAGAGCTTACAATCCCTGCGTTTGAAAGGTCAACATCCAATTCGGCCGACGAGGAAGCCATTCGATTAGTACCACTGCACCGTGTTCAAGCACCAGACAACCTGGAGCCTCAAGAAGACGATGACTCGTCCAGCGGAGACCGGCGTATTTTGATTCCGCAGCGGGACTTGTCATAGGAGCTGCCGCAGGATAGTTTGGCTCATGAAGGCTTACATCAACGGTCATCGCGTGCTTGTGACCGTCTTCCTGCCACACTGAGAAGGCCTTATCTGGCTGTACTGCTTAATGCATCATTGGACTTCGGTTGTGGTACGCTTTCCTTGACGTCTTACTTGGCCCAGAAACAAGGCCTGGGTGAGAACAATGGTTCAAACGTTCTTTTATTTGGCTGGCGGTTCTGTCCCACTCTACTCGCTGTCGTCCATACCCCGATGGTGTCAACAATGGTTCGCGACATAAGACGGACTGAGCCGTTCGCGAGACTAGAGAGAGTGAAAGGCGCAGCTGCGGCGTCTACATCGTTTTCTCCGTCGAGATCTTGGTGTAACGATCCACTCGATGCCTGTATTTATGTACGTGGTGTTCCAAGGTGCGGTGGGTTGGTCGGTGGCTCAGAGATTATCATCGCTACTCAGAAGGCTTGTTCGGCTTTGTCTTGGTGTCTGCATAAGGTCTAACGTCAGCAACTTGAGTCGACAGTGGCTCTACTAGGTAGGTGCTACTAGGTAGGTGCATGTTGATCTGAACCAAAGATGCTGGACCCATTGAAGGAAGCAATGTCTGTTGGTATGAGTGTACAATTTGGCATTCCACTCGTAGAATCTAGTTTGATTCACGTCAAATTATTGCATGATCGAGTTCAGCTCCGCAGATAGGATTGCTACTGCACCAGAAGTGTTTGGAGTTGTTTGCGATGCGGAGAGTGGTGTTGTTATGCAAGTAGTAGCTGGAGAGGTAGTGGAAAGAGCATATTGCATTGCAGATAGTACATGAACAGCTTCTCTACATGGTATCCGATCATCACGTTTCAACCACTTCATAACAGGTAGGTTATGTGTTGATAGATGCTATATGGCGAAGCTGTTTTGTACCATCTGCAATGCAACGTGCTCCTTCCGCTGTCTCTCCAGCTGCTGCTTTCATGATCTGTTTCGAATTACTCCCGTTCATGTCTGCTTGCATGTGCAACTCCTTCCGCTGACTTTGAAGCAAGGACGATGTGCATGGTTGTCTAGATTTACGCGAGTTGGCAACTACTTCATTACCTTGGGTCTTGACACAAGTCGACATTGAAAGAGCTACCGAATGTCCTGGTAGGTTCGGTCCCGATACTTATCGTGTCGGCAGCTTGTTGGATCGTTCTCTCTGATGAGCGAACAAGGACGGAGTAAGGATCGGCAAGAGCGGACAAGAATGGAAGAAGCACTGGCAAGAACACAAGAACACTCCCATAACTACCTCAATATCGACGATTCCTTCCACCTCAGTAGGGTTGGCCTACCTGGCCAGCCCTGCTGAGGGCACCGGCCTCCTCCCGGATCCGACCCGGCCCCGCCGCTCAGGCACCTCCGGGCCTCCTGTTCGAACTTCCCTCCGGCCTCCTCTTTCAACATCTTCTTTAAATCTACCTCACACCCAACCTACCACCGAAACCGCCTTGCCACCGGGGCAGGGCGGGCAGATGTACCAACGACCGAGTGGCCCTCGGCGTTGGGAACTGTTTTTGTCTCGAAGTTTCTTGGGGCGGAGTTAGTGCTCAGGAAGATGGAGCGGCCCGCAAATTTTGTTTCGTATTTTACTGTCTGGATATTTCAAGTCACCCAACGTGCAATACGCAGTCTGACACATTGATTTTAAAGTTGTGGCCTTGACACTGGAGACACGAAAAATGCAACGATAAATCCCTCCTGTTATTTGTCAGTCTCGTGCTGGAATCCACACTCACGGCTGAGGGAGCTTGTGGATAGATCAGCCAGCTATAGAGACGTGCAAGAAAGTGGTTGAAGCGTGATCGATTGGTGCTATCTAGATAAGTCGTTCGTACACTACATGCAAACATCATCTGCCCCGTCTCACACCATTCCGCTGCTGCATCTGCGACAGAAATAACGAAATCAGCCCGATCGCATTACTCTCTCACCAGTGGTGCATAATCTTCACCGGTCCAGTCACTGAAATCCACAGCCCTCAGATTCGGGAATCGAAGGGGTCACACCTTCCGGAGATCAGACATTGCATCACGCGTGTGGGACGTCCCGAAGCGACTGAAGCGAAGACGCTCTGGAGACAGTTGAAGCACCCCAACTTTCCCGTGGAGCCCTTCTGTCCGGTCTACTACATCGCTGACTTCAAGTCCAGTCAGCGCCAGAGTGGGCAACTCAAGGTACTCGAGTCGTTCAAAGTCGCGGAACAAGTCCATCGGGCTGAGTTCTGACACTCACGAGACCCGATCAGTCGGTGAAGGATGAGGTAAATGAAGTACAGCCTCCGAATGGGTCGCGTGCGCCGTTAGACTTAGCCAGCCGTTGCAGTTCAGCGACAATAAGAGACTCACTCAGATCGCCTCTTCTCGCACTTTGGATGGAGCCATCAAACACGCGCTCAACGAGCTCCAGGTCAGCCAGAGCCGATCCGTCTTGCTTGAAGTGTTGGATAAGACATCCAGCATTGAGCTGGCGGTGGACGTGTGAGAATTGTCGATGTCCTCGGCCACCTCGGATAGGGATTTGATGGACTCCAAGGGCTGGTGGCTAGCATCGGTCACTTGAGGCTGGTGTCGGTACGGCGATCTCCTTGGTGGTCGGCCATTCGATGGCCTCCACGCCCTGGATGGAAGGGTGGGGTGGAGCGGTGCGGGTTGCGCGTCTGCTAGCGAGGCGCGCGGAGAGGCGGTGGAGGGGGTTGGACCGCATGGTGGAGGATATAGAGCGGTGGTGACGTCGATTGTGGAGGTTTGATGAGGTTGATTATGTGGACAAGATAATGAAGGGGTTAGTTTAGATATAGACGTTGTTGTCTTCGAGCGCGTAAGGTTCCGCAAGTAAGTGAATAGTATCAAGACTGCACGGCGAGCACTCTGCCAGGGCCATAGTCGGAAGATGTTTGTTGGCCGATGTGGATCCATTACGCCCAGGAAGTGGACTCAGCGGCGTATAGAGGTCGCTTGGGTCTTTAGCGCTGGGCGCGGGCGCCCGCCGTTGATGTGCTCGTACTCGCCGTCGCGCAGGGAGCGCGGGGGAGGGCTCCAGTGGCCGGAGCTGTCGCGGCTCGTGGATGGGTACGGCTGGGCGATGTGGCTGGCTGGGACGACTGCGACGGGGTCGGGCCGGGTGAGGTCGTGGACTTGTATGGTTAAGTTGCCGTTGGGGGGTTGTCGACAAGGTCGAACAGGCACTCGGGAAGCAACTCAATTCGACAATGCGCCCCTCTCCGACGAGCTGACGCAGGGCTTCTTCGAATAAGGATTTGGACCGCAGCTGGAGGGCGAAGCTAAGATGGAACTCCGGATCGTTCGCAATATCTTTCCAGATAGAGCCCTTCCTCGATATCCTCAGCGATACTTTCCAATAATCCGTAGGATTCAGCGTAGGCTGTGACATTGGCCAAGCAATTTACACCTTCGACAGTGCGCAAGCCTTGTGACTCTGTGAACACGGATAGACCATAGAGTAGGCGGAAGAGCACTTTATGATCCCGGACCGCGTCTGCGTAAAGCCATTTGTGACACATTAGCCCTCACGAGCGCTCTGGGAAGCCTCTGCTGTATTCTGATTTCCGAAAGGTTGGACCCGTCGGATCTCAAAGGTAACACTCAACCCGGGCACTATCTGTCCCAGTCGTGCGGCCTGCTTGGAGATGCGGAACGACTCCGTCAGGCCAGCGACTCTAGCTATCTCCTCACGGCAGTACCCCATCTCGGAGGGCGCGTTCCAGATCCTCCCGCGCATGGGAGTCGCCGGCGGCACGAGCGTACGTGTTCCCGTAGGTGCTTGCGTTGAAATTCATCGAGACTTGCACGACGAAGATCACGCACAGGATCATCCACTTCTTCCTCGTGGAGAACCCGAAATCCAACTGCTCGTAGCAGTCTTCTTGACGGAGCTCGATCCGTCCGTCCTCCCGTCTTGAGATGCTGAGGCTCCCTAACGGACTGTCCCTGCACAAAGGCGCAACATCGCTTCTGCTGCTTCGACGCAGCATCCTGGATAGGCACCCAAACAAATGCGGCTACTTGATGGCCAGTTTACCAGGAGGAGACAAAGCACGGCGCTCACGAGTACCTCGAGGTTGCCCTATCCGAAGCCTCGTAGTGTCCTCCGCCAGCGATTCATTCCCCTTGGACGCGAAGCAAAGTTCGCAGCATTGATGCCACGTCGACGGTCCTGCGTAAGGGGGCTCCAGCGAGCAAGCCTTCGTCATTGCAAGAGTTCTCCTGATGAGTTTGATGAGCCGCCTTGCCGTGGAGTCGTATCGTTTGTGGAGAGCCGATCTTGGTGCAGGGGTCGGAAGCGGTGGATCGGCCAAGTATTCTGGCTGTTTGCCTTTCCAGTTGCGGCTGGCCAGGGTGTTCTGCTCTGTCCTTTTGGTACCCTTTAGCTTGTGACTTCGTTGTTTGCTTGGCTCGGTCTCTGCTGGAAGATCGATGGATGGATGAGACCTCGCCGTTGTTTCGTCGGAAGTCTCGACAACGGCCGTCGGGGAGGGCGACCGCGTGGTTTCGTTGCTTGCCTTGCGGGAACGCCAGAAACGCCGAGTGCTCTTGTCCTTGGGAGTCCTGTCCTGAATGTCTTCTCTTCGGGGCTCCTTGGGAGTCCTCGAAGACCTCTCAGGGTCGGATGCCCATTGTACCTGATCAAACTTCTCACATATGCCCGGCTCGGCGTCGTCAATCACAGTCTCGTTCGATCCGAGGGGAGGTTCGTTCGACTCCTCATCTTCAAGCAGCTTGGAGTCGGCTCGTTTCTTGAACACATTGGATATGCCCCGTAACATAGCTTCGGACAAGAGAGGTAGAAGAATGCTGAAACAGGGAGACACACAAATGCTGAGATAGAGGAACGCGAACAGTGCTGAAGAAGCTGATGAGTTGCCAGTTCATCTGGGCGAGGGCCAGATATTTATGGGTCATGAAGAACGGCGTTCGCGGCTTCCGGAGTGCATCTCATGGATACTCTGACGTACGAGATCTGTGCTGTTGTGCACGAGGTAGAGCTTGCCAAGATAAGCAACTGTATACATTCCACGGTAGGTCATGCTCCGCTACCTTAGGGACTGCTTGACTACTGATCTAGCCCTATGCATTGCCGCTACATGAGTAGAACAACGAATGTACCATGACGACAGGAGCCACGAGACAGACTCAGTTTTCCACCAGGAACGACACACACAACAGGAAGTGACGTGAAGCGAAAGACAGGAACAGGAAACATTCGAGAGAAAGAGGCAGTTTCAATCGGCTGCACTGCTATTACTTGATAACAACAAATGGACATTCTCCGGTGTGCTTGGCACTTCCTTCTTGGACATGTCATTTTGGGAAACAGTGCTGTCTCGCCTATCACATGGTCTTGTTCAAGGGAGGCTCTTTCGATGTGAGGTAGTTGAAGCAGATTACACTCCCAACTTGGCAACCATGCCTCCACGACGAATCTCGGGTCGTGTAATCCTACCATGTTACTGTCTATGGCCAAGCCGATGTTTCGGCATCGTGTGCAGCGACTGTCGTAGCACTTAATTTTGCCGGTTGATATGACGAGCACATAGGGAGTGTGTTGACGGGGGCATCGTGACTGGGTAACACTACAGGAGTGGAGGCCGGAGCGGAGACCGGAGCGGGAAGTTTGGCTTGTTTTCACCTCCGCCATCCAGGACACCACGGACAAAGTTCTGGAGGCACGAGAGACCGTCCGCTACGTAGATAATGCTTCGTTTTCGATCGCATCCGTGATGCTACTTCGCCCGTCGTTATGCGCTCGTAATGTCCACCGTCTGACTTCCTCCTCTGTCCATACTGCACTCCGCAGACACTACGCCTCTGCCAGCCAGGGCGACCCGGAGCTATACGATGTCGTCTGTGTAGGCGGTGGGCCTGCGGGCTTGAGCCTCTTGTCTGGACTACGTAGGAGACACCGAATTGACGGGCGTGAGCTTAGTTGGGCTGACATGAGGATATTCAGGCGCATCGAAAGTCACTGCGGGTCTCAAGATAGCCCTCATTGAGGGGCAAGATCTCGAGAAGAACAAGCAGCGCGATGTCTCGCCAACAGCATACTCGAACCGCTGCAGCTCCTTGACTCCGGCATCTGTAAACTATCTAAAAGGTGGCTATTCTGTGAAACCTGACCACCTTCCGAGCACACCTTTCTGACAACCGTTCAATCAACAGAAATCGGAGCATGGTCCCATATCAACACCACCCGCGTCCAGCCCTACCAAGAAATGCAAGTCTGGGACGGCCTCACCGACTCGCGCATATCCTTCGACTGGTTCTCCGCCACCGGCCGCCGCGCAACCGCCCAAAGCAGTAGCAGCACCACAATCGCCCACATGATCGAGAACACCAACCTGACCACCGGCCTCCTCTCGCACCTGCACTCCCTTGGCAGCGTGTCCACCTTCTCCCCCGTGCGCGTCCAGTCCATCGCCCTCGGCCCCTCAACTCCCGCCCTCGACCTCTCCTCCTGGCCCGTCGTGACGCTCAGCAGCGGCGCCCGGCTCGCCGCCCGCCTCCTCGTCGGCGCCGACGGCGCCAACAGCCCCGTCCGCGCCTTCGCCGGCATCCCCAGCCGCGGCTGGGACTACGGCCGCCACGGCGTCGTCGCCACGCTCAAACTCTCCGGCCCCGGCTGGGGCGGAGATGAGCACAAGATCGCGTACCAGCGCTTCTTGCCGACGGGGCCGGTCGCCATGCTGCCGCTGCCGGGGGAGATGGCGACGCTGGTGTGGTCGACGACGCCGGAGCGGGCGGCGAGGCTGAGGGGGCTGAGCCGGGAGGATCTCGCGGCGATGGTGGACGCGGCGTTCCGGCTCAGCGCGGTGGATCTGGAGTTTTTGCATGGTATTGAAGGGGGCCAGAAGGAGGAGGTGGAGTGGCGGATGAAGCACACGCGGTTCGAGGAGCGGGGCGTGCCGATGCGGGTGGCGGGCGTGCAGGAGGGCAGCGTCGCGGCGTTTCCGCTGAAGATGAGACACGCGGATACGTATACTGGGGAGAGGGTTGCTTTGGTCGGGTAAGAGTTCATGAACCCCCCGTCAGTTACAGTCACAGAACGATTTGTGGTCTGATCTATCAGCAGCGACGCAGCGCACACCATCCACCCGCTCGCCGGCCAAGGCCTGAACCAAGGCCAAGGCGATGCCGCGGCCCTCGTCCGCACCATCGAGACGGCGGTGCAGCACGGCCAGGACATCGGCGCGCAGCTCTCGCTCGAGGCGTACAACAACGAGCGGTACGCGGCGAACAACGCGCTGCTGGGTGTGGTCGATAAGCTGCACAAGCTGTACAGCGTGCAGTCGGGACCGGTTGTGCTGGCGAGGTCGTGGGGGTTGAGGGCTGTGAATGCGGTGGGGCCGTTGAAGGGATTTCTCATGAGGAGGGCGGCTGGGACGGCGTAATGTTGGTGGAGGTGATGGTTCAGTATAGTGCATGATGCCTAACTTGGATATATCAACTCGAAGACAATGGGACGATATCGAATATAGCTTCGGCTCTGTGATTCGATTATCAATAGGAAAGATGTTGGCAGATACGCGGGAACATAGTCGTCCTCAGATTGGCTAGAACCCATGTTTGACACGTCTGATGGTTGTGTTTAGACATCTTTGCAAGACCTGATTGATGAAAACTACGATTCCATGAATTCTACGAGAAACCAGATCATACAATTAGGAGATCATACGTTGGAGTGTTTCGATGAGACAAGCTCGAGAATGCGGATATGTAGACATTACCCAGACGCTCAGAGTAAGCTCATTCTATAACAAACACCAAAACTCGCTCCGAGCATCAGGAGCATACGATTGACTCAGACTTCTATCCCCACTCACGCCTCCACGCTATAACTCACGCCACCGCCGCAGCAGCACCACCCCCACCATTAAACCCCCCCTCCTCAATCGCCGCCCCCACAACCCCATCCCCCGTAACAACCCCAGTCGTACAAATCAACAACCGCCTCCCCCTCCCCTCCTCCCCCAACCGCCTCGCCACAAACCGCAACGCCGCAATCTCCGCGCGACACACGCCCCCCAAAAAGAATACCACAACCGTCTTGCCTGCCTCACCACCCCCCGAACCCCCATTCAACACCTGCCGCGCCCGCGCCGCCTTCTCCTCGCCTGCCTGCACCTCATCGACCGTCGCACCACGGATCAGCCTGACCGTGTCCTCGAACGGCTTCCATCCCTGCTGCGCCGCCACAGCCGCCACAGCCGCCGGCGCTGCAGCAGCAGCAGCGGCAGCGCTAGAAGCTCTGCCGAGCAGGGTGGCCAGCTGCTGTTTCTGCAGGATGCACTGCACGAGGCGCACGCTGAGGGGCGCGTAGCCGCTGAACACGTAAGCGACGTCGTCCGGGTCGGACTCGTTGACCTCGTCGTTGATGAGGAACAGACTTTTCCGCACAGCCGCGTAGTTCGTCGATGCCACGGCAGCGGCGCCGGAGCGGCCGAGCGGCACGCCGACGATACCACCACCACCGGTGCGGGGCGTCAGCAGCCCTGTCTTCTCGAGTGCCGCGAGCGTCAGGAGGTGCTGGTAGCCGTAGGCTTGCAGGATGGCGCGGCGGAAGGACTCGAGGTCGCGGGGGCGCAGGCCGTTGGAGACGCAGGACTCCAAGCAGAGGAGGCGGAGCACGGTCGGCAGTGGCACGCCGCGCGAGATGAGCTCGTCGACGGTGTCGTGTTGGGAGGTGGGGTCGGCGCCGCCGGCGATGTTCTGCTGCACTTCCAGCGTGCGGGCGAAGATCTCGGAGCGGGTTTGCTTGAGGATCTCCTCGGCGAGGTTGGTGTGGAGTTTCAGGCTGGCTTGCTCGGCTTGGTAGCCTGGGAGCTTGGCGACGAACTCGCGGAGTTCGGCGGTGGATTTGGAGGCTGCGTGGCGGTTCTCGTATGTTTGCTGGAGCCGGCGCGCCACTTTGTTGAGCAGTGGGCCGACAACGGCGCAGTTGGAGTCGCGGAGAGTGCTGTAGAGGGTGTCCGAGCCGTCTAGCTGGATTTTGCGTTTCAAAGATTGTGAAGGTGGAGGCGTGGTCGAAGACGATGCTTGAGACGGTTGGCTTGGAGGTGCACCTGCGATGGAGGAGTCCACCTCAGCCTGGTTCGACTGTATACCAAAGACTTCATCGATGAGACCTTCGTAGGTCAGCTGCGTGAGTAAGACGGTCGGAAAGTCCACCTCGCGGTCAATGAGGATGAGACTGTCAATGGAAGCGCTCGGTGTTAGGCCGAAGAATGTCAAGCCGTCACCTGTATCATCCGAAGCGGCCACCTCGCAGCGCATGCGGATGAGAAGGTCAGCCAGACGCTTGGCGTTGTCACCTTTGCCAATGATTCGCGGGAACAGCCCATGTCGTTGCTGCATCAGCATGAAGGCCTTTGCGGCTAGAAAGATGCACCCCGGCTCCCTACGCTGCCCACAGTCAGCTTCGCAGAACCGTCAAGTGGTGTTGACGGAGATGAAACGCACCAAATACAGATCTTTAAATGCATCATCCAACTCCATAGAGAGCAAATCATCCGCCAAAGGGATGAAATACAAGGGGTACTCCACTACAGTGACCTCGCCAAGAACTCCGGCCTCCTCGAGAAGTTGATCGGAGACAAGCGTGCGTCTTGGAACCCAGCAAATGGTGAATTCATGGTCTGTTTGGCCGTTCCGCCGGAGCCGCTTAATCTGATCTTAGAAGGAATGTGATGTTAGCATGTAATGATGGCACCGTCCTCACACTTGATTCAAAGGAAGAGCTATAGATCATGCTGCAAACAACAATGATTGCTCTAGGGATCAAGACTGACTAGGTAGAGTGGAGTGAAATCTACACAGTCTACTTTAAGACCCCGTTGTGATATCTCGTACACAGCACATACAAGAAATATAGGTTTGAGGGGGTTCTGAGTCTGCTGAACTGACCTACCAGCTACGGCCATGATTTGCTTCGCTTTCTCGCCGCGAACGACGAAGACGACATTTCGCTGCGAAGAGTCGACATTGTCGTTCTCCAAGAGAAACAACTTGTCGACTCCATATTCCTGGAGCGTGGAGAACTTTACGAACAGTCCTATAGGACCGGCAAGTCCCTTCTCAATGACCAGATTCTTCTTCCCCCGTACCTGCACATGGACGTCAGTCGCCAGGCATGGTAAAGCTCTGATCAAGCAGCAAAGGCAGCCTTACTTACGCCTTCGAGCAGCTGCAGAAGGTCTCTGCGAGCTTTCTCGGCGATGTCAGCGGTGTTTAGGGAGGCATGCGGGGCCATGGCAAGATATCCATGTGCGGGTGTGGTATGGGATGGGATGCTGGAGCGCAGAGCGATATTGGTTGCAGCGGAAGTAGCCGCTCGGCTTCCGCAGCTTGTCAAAAGTTCACGACATGACTCGCACACAGAACCGCATTCACCTCTGACACTTTCATTTGCATATTGCCCAGTTGGAGGCACGTTGATGCTCGTTGTATGCAGTGTCTCTCCTTAAAGCTTTTTCGATTCTTTAGTGCGCCCCGTTCCGTTTCCAGGACCAGTTTGAGTACCGCTCGCAGGAATATCAGTCACACACCACTACTCTTTCAAAGAGACGGAATCATGGGGAGAGACAAGGGCGACAAGGGCGACAAGCCGCAGTTCCAGCTCAAGGTCCCCAAGGGCACCAAGGACTGGGACGGCAAGGACATGGTGATCCGCGACCAGATCTTCTCCACCATCACCGAGGTCTTCAAGCGCCACGGCGCCGTAACCATCGACACGCCCGTGTTCGAGCTGCGCGAGATCCTCGCGGGCAAGTACGGCGAGGACAGCAAGCTGATCTATGACCTCGCCGACCAGGGCGGCGAGCTCTGCTCCCTCCGCTACGACCTCACCGTCCCCTTCGCCCGCTGGCTCGCCATGAACCAGGGCGTCCAGAGCATCAAACGCTACCACATCGCCAAGGTCTACCGCCGCGACGCGCCCGCCATGACTAAGGGCCGCATGCGGGAGTTCTACCAGTGCGACTTCGACATTGCCGGGACTTACGACCCTATGATCCCGGACGCGGAGATTTTGAGGATCACGAGCGAGATCTTCGAGGCGCTGGGCTGGCAGGGGCGCTACACGATCAAGATCAACCACAGGAAGATACTGGACGGTATATTCGAGGTGTGCGGCGTGCCGAAGGACAAGCTCCGCACCATCAGCAGCGCCGTGGACAAGCTGGACAAGGTATGGGTTTGAACTACAACTTCATCACAGCACACACGGCCGCATGGACACTGACGAGAAGCCTGAAATTTACAGTCACCGTGGGAAGAAGTGCGGCGCGAGATGACGGAAGAGAAAAGCCTGGAGCCCTCCGTCGCCGACAAGATCGGCGAGTACGTCAACCTTAAAGGCGGCCGCGACCTCCTCGACCATCTCACCGCCAACGAAACGCTTGCCGCGAACGCGTCGGCGAAGAAGGGGCTCGACGACATGGCGCTGTTGTTCGACTATCTAGAGACCTTCGACGTGCTCGGCAAGATCTCGTTCGACATGAGCCTGGCGCGCGGCCTGGACTACTACACCGGCGTCATCTACGAGGTCGTGACGGAGGGGTCGGCGCCGGCTAGTGTTGGCAGCGCGGAGGGCCAGAAGCTGCAGCAGGTGGCGAGGAAGGAGAGGAAGAAGAATGCGAACGTAGATGCGGATGAGGATCGCTCGTCGGATCCGAATGTCGGGGTGGGGAGTGTGGCGGCCGGGGGACGGTATGATGAGCTTGTGGGCATGTTTAGCGGGAAGCAGACGCTGCCGTGCGTCGGCATCTCGTTTGGCGTGGACAGGATATTCAGCATCACGAAAGCGAGGATGGAGCAGGAGAAGGGCGGGCAGAATGTCAGGAGCAACGAGGTCGATGTGTTCGTCATGGCATTCGGGTCCAGCTTATTGAAAGAGCGGATGGAGATTGCGAAGACGTTGTGGGATGCGGGGATCAAGGTACGTTTCGCGTCACCTCGCATGTGTGCCAGTGACATACTCGGAGAAATGCAAAACTAATGAATCTACAGGCGGAGTTCTCGTGGAAAGTAAAGCCAAAGCTACCACAGCAGTTCAAGCAGGCTGAGGCTGGCGGCGTGCCGTTCTCGGTCATCCTAGGAGGCGACGAGCTCGCCCAAGGCAAGGTCAAGATCAAGAAGAACGGTCTGCCGGAGGGTCACCCTGAGAAGGACGGCGTGCTGGTCGAGAAGGCGAATCTAGTTAACGAGGTGCGGAGAAGGTTAAAGGGCGAGTCTGAGCCGAGTCAGACTAATGGTGAGACGGATGGCGTGGTGCCGGAGCTTGCGGAGCAGGTTGAGCAGGTCAAGGTGCAAGATAGGGATGATGTGCCCGGTGAGCCGCCTGTGATACCCACAGTAACTTGATTTTCGTCTTCAGTAGAAGTTGTAGCAAAAATATAGATTTTCAGTCACGCAAGATAGGAGGATGTCAATAGATAATGAATTAGAATTGTGTCTTCCTAGACGGAATTTGTATGAGACGACAAGAAAGAAGACATAGATAGGTTGATGTTCTGAAGTACCAAGTCATTGCAATCCTGTTGAGTTTGCGAATACACATGATGAGAGGCCAAAGAGAGCAAATGGTTGTGCGTGCTGGAAGATGGCTTGCTGACTTTCATTCAGCAATGATGTCTTCATGCATTCAGTCGTCCATAGACGAATCTTGTACGTGTCTCTGATACACGCAACGCTCACTGCGCTGTGAATTTCGAAGGCGTCATGACCGGAAGATAATCTGAACGTACTATGACTTTTGACTTTCCACATTGGAAGATTGTGGAAAGCTGAGCCAGATTGTGTAGGCAATGGTACATCGACGTCATCTTCAGGAGAATGCCAGTGTGCGTAGCCGTGTCAACTGCCGTTTGACGATGCTGTGTTCAACAAACTCTTTCGGACGATAGCAGATGGCACAGTTAGTCATAGACGTTGTATTAAAGAAAGTGAGACATGGTTAAGTGAGGAGGCAAAAACATTCTGTTGTGTTTAAGGATGTCTTGTTTCACAATTGCTCTTTTGTCTCTAGTAGTTTCTCCCATGAGATGAAACGGGAGCAGAGCTTATATTGAGTAGAAGAAAGATTGGTATCCATACTTTGACATCCCCTTTCTATCAAGAGATCCAAAGATACCAGAGCTCAACGTCCCATCAGAGACAAGAACATGGCGACGCAATTCGAAGACTTAGCAGACGAACTTCTGATCGAGGTCGTCTTCCACGTCTTCCACGTACACGATGTCAAAACCCTCTGGTCTCTATCGTTGGTCTCGAAACGTTTCCATGGAGTGACGGCCGAGTTCCTGTATAGCTCATAAAACATTCGGGATGTCCCTCAGGGGTGGCACTCCCTTCGACATTCAGACGCACCATCCTGCAGCATCCCCACCTAGCTTCGTACGTCAAGCTGTTCAAGATCGACTCTGAATATCCCTGGAACGAGCTCGTGGCTAGGTGGCGATATAGGAACGACGGAGATGAAAGGTTCGAGCCTTCCGTAGAGGACGCGAGACTCTTCATGAGGGCAGCCAGACGCATTTGTCCTCATGATGAACATTCCTAGGTTTATGCACTTTCACGTGGCGACATCGAGGCGGAGATAGCTCTGCTGTTAGCTCACCTTCCGAGAGTGGAAGTCATCGATCTGCCTCAATTTTTGTACCATGGATTACAACGTTCTTTCCAACTCATCGCGGCCAGATCTCTTGCAGGTGAAGCTTGCGGCCTAGCAAATCTAAGGCTGTTCTCTCTTGCAGGGAGTGGAGCGAGAAAGAACTTTGCAGACAGACCGACTTTGACTACTTTGCTACCATCGCACTCAACGAACTGTCGGCCTTTTTTCGACTCCCAAAGCTTGAGAGCTTCGAGGGAGCTGTTTGTGCTCCCAAACGCATGTGTTTGGCCAGTTGGACTTATCCACAAGGCGCTTCGACCATCACTCGATTGATGCTTGGGGGGAGTGTATTGAGTGCCAAAGCGGCAGACCTCATCATCGGTGCCTGCAATCAACTCAGGTCCTTCGATTATTAGTTGCCGACAGTCTACTGGCTTCACATAGCGGACGATATCAATGAGAAGGGAGACCTAGAGTA
>JAKLMF010000046.1:0-38853 GCA_022813555.1 Botryosphaeria agaves | reverse complement strand
AGCTATCACAGCCCCTACAAACGTGGGGTTTCATCAGATCTTTTCAGGTTGGAGGGTAAGATATAGCCCAAATCTTTGTTGCTCCTCTCAAAGATGACCGAAGTGTGTGAATTGTCCCGTGCATAGCTAACCATGTTAGGTGACCCATGTCCATGGAGTGCCATCCCGATCAGCGAGGTGATCGGTAATACCACCTCTGATAGCAGCTTCGAGAGAGCAGACAGCTGGATCCGGAATTGAACTAGTAATCACTCTGCTTGCAGTCCAAGTCTGGAAAGCACCTTACCCACGCGTGTAATCGACGTCGGAGAAGGTATCTCGGATGTGAGGTTGTACGAATCCTCCGAGGGAGTGGTGGCCCGCTACCTCTGCCTGAGTCACTGCTGGGGAAGTTCCCAGCCGTTGACTACTGCCAGCGAAAATCTCGAGCGGCACAAGCGTAGCATTCCTTGGATGACTCTGCCCAGGACTTTCCAGGACGCAATTCTCATTGCTCGTGAACTTCGTGTAAAATACACCTGGATCGACTCGTTGTGTATCCTACAAGATGATAAACCCGACTGGCAAAAAGAAGCGGCAAAGATGGCTGCCGTGTACCAGAATTCCTACGTTATTCTCGCCGCAACTGCATCCTCAGACGACACACAAGGACTGTTTCGAATGAACTGTCATGCATCGACAGGGTCTCTTCCTACAGGTGCCCTATACCGCGTGTTTGTTCAGCGCGTGATCGAGCATACGAACAAACTTCAATCGGTACCAGACTATCGTGAAGATGAAAGCAAGACACCATTGTTGGCCAGGGGATGGGTCTATCAAGAACGTCTCTTGGCACCACGCGTGCGGCACTTTGGCACGTACGAGCTTCTCTGGGACTGTGCGGAGTGTTTCGAATGTGGATATTCCCCCTTCTTCACCGGGTTTTCGTCCCACCTCGCCAGAACATGTCTAAAATTTCTGCTACGTCGTTTGGAAGTAAGGGCTCTCTCGAGTCACTGCGCACATTGGTTTTACCCGTCACTCCTAAACACCTCAAACCTCGACTTCCCCTCGTCATCAACCCAGGCCCTAAACATGCCTCCACAGTTGAAGTCCCACACGACCTTGCCCTCATTGTCAATCAGCTCGATTCCAATGATACCACCCTCTCCTTCACCCGTCTTACCCCATCGGTCTCCTGCAGAAGTCTGCATCTCTCCACCCGGTCCGACCATCCGCGTTACGGACGATGTCAGAGAAGCGTTCGGTGAAGAGAACCGGGACGTAGCAGCGGCGGTACGTACAGCGCTCAAGCGCAGGAAGGAGTCGCCATTGCCAGTGCCTGACATAGCTACTGCATGGCGGCGCGTCCGTTTTGGCTTTTCTGACTCAAAATCGTAGTTGCCGGTTTGTAATGGTCGATAAGTGGATAGCGAAGGCAGGCAATCTGCGAGTATGCTGAGTACGTCTCCGCGCGGGAGGGTTTCCATAGGCGTTCGTATGGAGTTACCAGGTTGTCGGTATAGCATCGTTGACGGCGGAGGAACATCTTCTTCCCACTCCTCAGCCCAGAACCCCGCTCCAAGCGTTGGAGTATCTCCGATGCGGCCAGGTAGTTTATTCGTGAGCCCGCCCGTCGAAGTCGCAACACACAATGTGCCAAATCTATCAAGCACCACCGCTCCCACAGTGCCTTGCGGCAGATACTCACGTCCATCCCAAGACGGATCATCCTCCGCAAACATCCCCTCTGCACCTTCCCCAACCCACTCAATCCCCTCCCCACTGCCGCCCTTCTCCCTCTCCAACCCCCTCTTATGCTCCTCCCACCTCCGCCTCGTCCAATGATACCCCGGCTCACACATCTCCACCCCCCACTCCCTCGCCAGCCCCTCCAACTCCTCCCCACTAAGCTGGCAATGCCCGCCCGCACCTCCACCCCTGCCATCCTCCCCTCTCACCAGCATCTCCCGGGCCACCTTAATCGGGTTCTTCACCCGCGACAACAACATGCAGCCGACGCCGCGCTTGCGGTAGCCGCGCGACACCATGATAGAGGCCTCGAGCTCGATGGTGCCGGCGCGGGTGAAGACGGCGCCGCGGCCGGCGTTGAAGAGGGGGTTGTCTTCGAGGAGGGTGACGGCGTGGACGGCGACGGAGAGGGCGGAGGCGGTGGGGTGGGCGAGGAGGGTGGATGAGGAGAAGAGGATGGAGAGGAGGGAGGTGCGGTAGGCGTTGTAGGCGGGGGGTGGGAGGTTGGTGCGGGTGATGTTGCCGGCGCCGCCGTGGATGATTATGCGGGGTTTGATAGGGGAGGGGGAGGAGGGGGTGGAGGGGGAGGAGGGGGTGGAGGGAGAGGACATGATGAGTATGAAATCGGATGCACAGTGAAATGAGAGAATTGTGTACGGAAAAAGTGGAATGGGAACAAGACGGATGTTGCTTGGAGTTATCAAGAACTCTAGTAGATGAGGAAAGCCTGAGGAAGGACCTGGATCACATGAGCCTGGAAATTGTTTTAACAATACACTTTGACCATTGATATAACATTTCGCGAGCTTGGTCAAGATAGGTTGTGGGTATTGTGGTGATGTTTGCGGCTAGATTGACTGTGTTCCGCGCTGTCACCTGGAAGCGCGTTGACAAAGGTGGGCTGTGAGAGGGGTTGTCAAGACGTGGATCCTCCACCTTTCCTAATCGTCTCTCGCAATTATGAATATCTGAACATAATACTTGCAATTAGTCTGACGATACATAGGACGATGTCCGAGTCTTCTGGATCGTCTCATGCGTTGGAATCATCGGAATCATCAGAATCGTCTGACCGGCCAACCCGCGAAGTGGATCCGCTACGCGATGTAGATATCACAAGCTATGGAGATAATCTGCCACTCCCTGAGCCAGACGATGAGGAAGTACGGTTAAGGATCCTCACAGCGGATCCAAATCGCGTGCGTAAGACGTTACTTGAACTGGCCGGGTTATCTCCAGCTATATCAAGAGCTCTGATGCGAATCCTAGCACCACCAACAGACAAAACGCCATCTGCAGCATCTGCAGTAGAGTCTGCACTAGAAGGTGGTGCGTTCTCAATACGCCCAAGTTTCGCCGTCGCCGAAACTTTAGCCCCTTCCACGTCATCTGCATCCCGCGATCCTCTCAGTATATCATCCCTAATCACTCGATCCGACGAACCTCCAGCAACAGCGTCGCCAAGCAGGAAGCGCCAAAGAACCATTGATCTCGAGGTTTGCATGTACTGCAGAGAGATCTTTGACGAGAAGAGCGGTGGCACCTGCCGCACCCATCCTGGAAGCTTGGAGGTCGACTGGGACGATGTATATTGGGCCGACGCAGATCCTGAAATCCATGATACCTCGCCTGATAGTGACAACCGACACGCTCAAAGCTGGAGCTGCTGCGATGGGGATGGTTGGTCTAAGGGCTGTCGAACCGGACCGCATGAGGCTAAATTTAATCCGAAGAAGTACAGGAAGCACTTAAGTGGACAGAAAGAAGCCGGAGCATAAACACCAAATGTATATATACATACGTCTTGCATGTTTTTGAAGTGGGTATCAAGTGCAGCAGGATCAGTCAGATTCGATAGTTTTCTTGTGAAGAAGCTTGTACTATGTTCAAGGAGACGATTAAAATGCTAAGCACGGGATATTTCAGCAATATAAGAAGCATCAGAACCAGAACTGTAGATAAAATGAGGGACTCTGTGAAACTCAGAGTCGAAAACACAGTGAAGGTCATGTGACGGTCATTGTTCACCGCAGTCAGTCTGCGGCACAGCCACTTAGGCTGCTACCTTCAAGCGGCACAGTGAACAGCGGGAACGTGAATATGAGCTCGTCGAATTATGACCGAATTGTACCGCAACCAGATCATCCCATTCTTGGTGTTGGCTTTGATCTGAGTGCATCTTATGGGTAATCCTATCCTTCATATTCAGTTGTATATCTGACGCGGTGTGCAGCACAGCCGCGGTCACTTATCCTGACGGATCAGTCGCCATCATTGGCAGAATCGATGGCGATTCCAGGTATCAGAAAGTCATGGAAAGGTTGTCCTTGGAATCCTCTCAGCATCTGGCGTTAGTGGCTTTCCGAACCGATTCTGCGCGCTCTCAGCTAACACTATCAAGGCCGCCGTATAAGAACATCGTCGAACCAATGCATGACTGGCCAAGGTGGTTATGGAGGAAGATCAGGAGAACAATAGGCCTGCCGGCATCATACGACGTTGGTGTTCTTGCAAAGATGATGAGAGCCTTGCGGATGAAAACAGAAGATTACCTTGGCCATCCAATCTCATCAGCTGTGGCAGTAACCCCCCATCTCATGGCGCTATACCAAGATGACATGCTGGACATCTTTGAGTATGTCGGCCTGCTTTTCATACCAACCCCGAAGCCGCGTCCGTGGAAGAGCTGTCTAAGACACGAGACTGGCGCAGCATATGTTGGCTATGGTTTTGGTCTGGGATCGAACCACACGGAATTTGAAGCTGATGAGGTCTATGCCGTGCTGTATACAGAGACCGCTTTTTCCGTGGTGTTCTCCCGCAGCCACACAAGTTGGAGTAGTTATTACACTGGGCATTGGGAAGATTTCAGACTCGGCCGCAAATATCGACAAGATTATCCGAATGAGGACTCTTACTGGGAGAGGATGCGCGACAAGCTCCGTACGCCCTTTGTAGGCTATAGAGAGCAGCCCAGTCAAGTTCTTCTAGTTGGCGAAAGCGCTCAGGACGAGATGTTTCGCCAAACTGTGCGGGAAGTTCTTGAAGATGTGGTGGACGACGTGCCTACCTTCCACGATGACGATCCTCTTTTCGCCGCAGCGAAGGGCGCAGCGATATTCGCACAGCAGGCACCTTACTCATGTTCGGGTCAGGAGCAGTGTCATTGTAGCCGGAAGGATGGTGGGGGTTTTAGCCTATAGCTTAGACATGGCAGAGATATCTGTAGTGTCTTATATGCCTGTTGACTTGTGTCTGAATTCTGTCTTTTTTTCTGGTAATGTGAATCAGCCTGTAATGGCCAAGATTATGTGAAGGGCAGAGTGTCTGTGTTATGAGATAAATGCACAGCGAAAGACTCCAGAGTGGGCATATCGGAACGGAAATTGTATAGTTCCAGAGATGGCCACATGCATCAGAGGAGTCCGAGGGATATCCGACTCCTCCATCCTTTGTCAACGCTCGGGGTTTGTCCATCTACCGACAGCCAATCCGTTGGACCCTTCAAATTTTGCCAAGACCATCCTCCAACGTTTGTCGCACCCACATCCTGTCCATACATACCAGGCCCCCAGTCCCCACCACTCGCCCGACGTTCTTTACAGCTCTACCGTTTTGCGCTCGACCGCACACAGATACATAGACTCATCGCACATCCTCAGCAGTAGTCAGCCAAGCGGCCACAAGTAGAGAAGAGAAAATGTCGGCAGACCAAGAGTACACCTATTCCGATGTGGCGGAGCACAGCGGCAAGAAGGACCTATTCGTCGTTGTCCACGACAAGGTGTACAATGCGTCGAGCTTCGTGGACGAGCACCCGTACGTTTTCCAGGGCCGCAATCCCCAAGAACGTCCCATCCGCCATCTCAACGCCTCCTCGCAACCGAGGTCACATACAACATATTCAACCATCGAAGGGGAACTGCAAAGAACACCAGGCTAACGCGGTTTTCCATTCACAGCGGTGGTGAAGAAGTCCTCCTAGACGTCGGCGGCCAGGACGCAACAGAAGCATTC
This sequence comes from Botryosphaeria agaves, assembly GCA_022813555.1. NCBI lineage: Eukaryota > Fungi > Ascomycota > Dothideomycetes > Botryosphaeriales > Botryosphaeriaceae > Botryosphaeria > Botryosphaeria agaves. The sequence continues at coordinate 33,105 of JAKLMF010000046.1, read as the reverse complement.
GAGGACGTCGGCCACAGCGACGAGGCGCGCGAGATCCTCGACGGCCTGCTCGTCGGCAAGTTAAAGCGACAAGTAAGATACCCGTGCCCATAGTTTCCCTATCCGCAGCAATCGCACGAGATTCGTCTCCCATCCAGAATTTCACCACCTCCACCAATCTCACCACCCCCCAATGTCAAGCTCTGGAGCCCGCTAACACCACTACTAGGGCGGCGACCCAGCCCCGAAGGCGGGTGCGCAGCCCACTTCCGCATCTACCAAGGGTCCCGACGCGGCTGGCCTTGGTGTCGGCCTGTACGCCATCATCCTTATTGGTGGCGCGCTGGCCTTCTTCGCCTACAAGTACTTGCAGGGACAGCAGGAGACGAAGCTGTAAGCGACCATTGAGGGTTGTCCGATGGACGTACAGGGTGGAGCAGCGCTTGGGGAGGCAAAATCGGGAAAGCAGCGGGAGGGCTTAGGGAATAGAAGTGTAGAGGAGGCCAGATAAGTGAGCCGTAGATGAGCGGTTGTGCGGTGGGTTATGGGATGGTTTTGCATGCACTTGTTGAGTAGAAATGGGCGCGTTTTATTAGTCGGCTATAATCCTCGCTTTTCCTTCGCTCGCACCAGACCCCGTCCACAGCCCGTTGCACAAACCTATGCCAGACGCCCCCAAAACCCTTCTCCTTACACAATTCCAATCAATTCAACACCTTCGTCCTCATCCACTCACTCGTCCCCACCCCCAGATTCAACCCATTCCTCGCCCACCATCGCCTAACCTCCTCCCCCTGCACCCCCTCAACCCCATCTTCCAACGCCTCCTCAATATCACAAGTCTTATACTCCACCCTCAACCCACTCCGTTTCCACCACTCCAGCACATCCCTGTGCCCCATCTTCGTCGCGCCGACAAGCACCTGATTATCAAACACCATCTTCTCGCCCTTGACCTCCCTCCAATACTCCAGCAGCGCGACGTGCCCATGCGTCGAGGCCAGCTTCGCCACCGTGTCCTCGTGCGGGTACGGCACCTCGCTCGCCGCCCACCACCGCAGCACCTCCAGCTGCCCGGCCTGCGTCGCGTAGCTCACGCTCTTCCCTGGCTTCAGCTTCAGCGGCGCGGGCCGCAAGCTCGCCATGTACGGCTCCTCGGCCTCGTCGGCGTGGCCGTCGGCGCCCAGGGCGCTCGCGCTCTTCCACCACTCCAGCACCTCGATCTTGCCCTTGGCGCTCGCCTGCTCGAGCGCGGCTTCGGTGTAGCGCAGCGGCAGGCCGGAGCGGAGCCACCAGTCGAGCACGTGGACGAAGCCGGCGCGGCTGGCACCGTCGAGGGCCTCGGCGGTGTACTCTTTGGTCAGGAAGGAAGGGGAGGTGCGCCAGTAGTCGAGGAGCTCGGGCTTGCCGAAGACGGAGGAGGCTTTGTCCGGGAGGAAGGTGTGGCCGAAGGCGGACCAGAAGAGGGAGGGGTGGGAGGCCTCGAGGGAGGTGAGGAGGGGCGTTTTGGCGAAGCGCATGATTAGCTTTATGGAGAGGCGGGAGAGCCAGCGCGGGGGTGGGTTGGTGGAGAGGAGGGACTGGATGGATTGGAGGGTGCCGGTTAGGATTGTCCATTCTAGGGTCTCCATGAAGGTTTGGGGGCGGTCTTTGGTTTGGTGTGGTTGCCATTCTGGCGGGGTGGGGAGGGTGGTGTAGATGTTGAGGGCTTGGGCGAGCTCCCAATCGCCGGTGAATTCGAGGATCATCGACCAGATTTCTGGTGGTAAGGTGCGAGCGTTCTTGCGAATTGGTTTGGGCAGCGCTGATGCTTGACCGAGAGTGAGGTCCACGTCGTGTCCGATGGTGGCCAGATCCACCTGGTTTTGCACAGCAGCCATCAACTCTTCCATGCCTTCCCACGGCTCCGGCTTCATCGCCTCTGACAGCGTGTCCTTCGTAGAATCTACGTTCCACAACAATGCTGGCAGGACTTGTATCCACTTCCATTTCCTGCGGACCTTGCTGAGCTGCTTCTTCGTCATGGGATTCTCCCACATGAGCGTCGACATGCCTGGCACCAGCAGTATCCTCTTCGCCACATTCCAGCTCCTCAGAACCTCGAGCACCAGATTGTCCGTCATGCCTTGCAGTGTTTTGGCGAGATGATCAGCGTTGATAGGGAGCAGTATCAGCAGGTCAGCCCATCTGCACAGCTCCGCAGCGGCTACCTGTGCTTCTCCAGTCTTGAGTGGAGCATTGCAACGGCTTGGCGCGCCTGCTTGGACTCTGTAAGAGACGAACTCGGTGTTGGACGTCTTATCGCTGTCGCGGTCCTGCCATGGTCGGATGACGCGAATGGAGAGGTTTGGCAGACGCTGGAGGCGCGCAATGGTCTCTTCTGTTCTCTGCCGGAATACGGTCCCGGTCGACGCGACCAGCACGTTGAGAGATCGTGGGGGTTCGACAGACAGCATTTTCGTAGCGTGTAGTGTATGTAGTTGTCGCTTCTGTGGATCCTGTCCATACAGTCGTCGCTCTTACGACTTTGGCTTATCTAGATGTGTATCCTCGCTCTTGTCGATTACTTTGCAGCGCGTAACACCCACTGATCAGCTTCATTTGAGGATGCGCACGTCGTAACTAACGATACAACATGGCTCGCAGTCGTCAAACGCGTTGGCAAGGGCGGTGAGAGATGCGGTGTTGATAGACTGGGACGTGTCCCGGGTGTGCTGCACATGTCTGCAAACGGACGCGGGTTGATGTCATCATCACCATCATCATCGTCCGCGGAGTTGACGTGTCGCTCCAACACCCTGCCAAGCCCGTTGCTACTCACCAGGAGCGAGGTCAGGTTAACGATAGGTACCAACTTGCGTCTCGCCCTCCCGTGACGAACAAATAGAGTGACGGATGTAAGCAGGTAAGCTTTGAGGCTCGGCAGCATTTTGCGGTAGCCATGACCGTTTCAACGGCATCCGGGTGTGCAGATGGCGCCAGCGCTTTCCTGCCTCGGGCTTTGGCCAGTGCTGATGCTAGTTGCTCGAGTAGCAGTTAACGTTACCGGTGTCGGCGGCAGGCCTGGCACCATTCATGTTCAAGTTCAATGCGCACAACAGACTCCCTGGGCGGGAGATTTTCACAGCCTTGCACTGGATCCATCCGTCGCTCTTGACGCGTTCGTGTAGAGGACTGGCTTGTTGTGGCGGTGATCGGCGATGTAATCCAGTTTGCTGCCATCCTGAAACAATCTCCCATGACCGCGAAAGCGAGAATGCCATGATGGAGCATGCCCTCAGCCACCCAACAGTCACCATGCGAAGATGCAAGCAGTTGCAGCTTGGCCGTGCCGCCCACGACAACCAAGCAGTAGGGCTGCAGCGCAAAAAGTACACATTGCTCCCACAATCTATTGTCGATCCTAGCTGGATATCCACAACGTCTCATGATCGCTTGCCGTTGATGCGCTACATGTCCTGTCAACACGCCCATACTGTCCTTAGCTGCTGTCATCGACCGATCTCACCATGAGCATCATTTAATCGACTTGCCCACCTTGGAACCTTATTGCCGGAGACCGTTCCTGCTTCCTTTCACCTCTGCTCCCACATTCACCACCCTGTGCTCCACCAACCTACCCACCCTGAAGCTATTTTACCCGCACAGTATACATGTGCGTCATTCCTGTAGTTGCGCTCCCTAGCGCTGGTCGAGAACTCTCCTAGGACCCGCGGCTTTCGCTCGCTTGGCCAGTTCGCTGCACGCTTATTTCCGCCCTTGTACCCAACTTTGCCTCCAACACGCCATATCAGTGCCTGATGCGGCTCAACTCTCGCGCGACAACGGCGAATTGACATCTCCACAAGGAATATACACTCCTCATCACTCGAACATCTCTTCTATCGACGCCGAGGCGATCGTGAAACGGCGGGTGGCGAAGGGGGATACCTCACTGCACCACAACAACAGCCGATCGAACGTACAGTTTGCTGGGACTGCGAAAATGCCCACCTGAAAGTCCGGCCACCGCATGACGTCCAGACTACAACATCACACAGTTTTAGCTGTGTTCGGCCCCCATCGCCGCAACCGTCCAGCAGCGCTGCTGCGCGCTTCCTCTTCGCACTATGTGGCCAGAGCAGTCACACAAATCTGAGCAGGACACCGGTACTGCTCAAGAGCGTCCCTCGAGCCGAGGCGCCTCGTCCGACCAATCCCCCGTATCGGCAGGACCAAGCAAGCTACATTTTTGGGGGGGAAACACTTTCAGTGGTAGACAAGGTCCTCCCACGGACTCCTCGTTATCTATTGATCCTCTAGGGCAGCTGAGTCCTGGGGTGATAGACAGAGTGTTCCCCATCCGGAGTGTGGTATCGGTGGATCCTACACCCACGCCAAGCGCATTTTCGGACAAGAGCGATTACTTTCACATTCAGGCTCGCGCCAGCGGCAGTCGGCGGCGCTCAGCCACAAGCACATCAGAGACATCCCACGGAACACCAACGAAGCCTGGTCGAAGCAGTTTTGATCAGCCTGCGTCTTCCAGACCTCAACCTGCGGCCGGCGAGAGCAGAGGAGGGGCGCGGTCCAGCTCCAAAGAGCAGCACTCAAGATCCAGTATACCAAGACTAGCGCCACAGATCTTCAGCGATTCGAATTCTGGAAGCGATGGTGACCAGGTACAGCCAAACGATCAACCTCCGTCCGTGGAATCTGCATCCTCACTTAGGAGCAACAGAAATAGTACGGACGACATTGGGGGCTTAGTGACGGCTCGTTTCAAGCATATCATATCTGAAGGGGGTCACCACGTCATAACTGGTCGAGACGGCGAGACGTTACAACGCTGCGAGGATGAGCCGATCCATATACCCGGCGCTGTGCAAGGCTACGGTCTCCTTATTGCTCTACAAGAGGAAGCGGATGGCAAGCTTACAGTGCGGATCGTCAGCGAGAACTCGAAAGCAATAACTGGCTACACTCCCAAGCAACTCTTTGCGCTCGAGAGCTTCACCGACATCCTATCCGAGGACCAGGCCGACAACCTACTCGATCACATTGACTTTATACGCGAAGAAGACGCTGACGTGACTACGAATGGACCGGAAGTGTTTACACTCACAGTCCGAACACCAAAGCGGAAGCCTGTCAAGATGTGGTGTGCGATGCACATGAACGACCGTAACCCGGATCTTATCATCTGCGAGTTTGAATTAGAGGATGACCCTGTGAACCCTCTGATTCCGCCAAACTCAGGGACCCCTGAGCTTCCCGAGGACACACTCAACAGCAACCCCACTCCAGAGGAGTTTGCTGCGAGTACGGAGAACATGAGCCGACCTCTGAGGGTCCTGCGGAGTGCTAGGAGACGAAAAGGTGAAGCCGCTGCCATGGAAGTGTTCAACATCATGTCGCAAGTTCAGGAGCAATTGGCTGCTGCTCCGAGTCTGGAACAATTTCTGAAGGTGCTAGTGGGCGTCGTGAAGGAGCTTGCTGGATTCCATCGGGTCATGGTATACCAATTCGACCAGGCCTGGAACGGGAAGGTTGTAACAGAGCTCGTGGACCCTCGCGCAACCAAAGATCTCTACAAAGGCCTTAACTTCCCGGCTTCGGACATCCCCAAACAGGCCAGAGACCTTTATAAGGTTAATAAAGTGCGACTGTTGTACGATCGAGACCAGGAGACTGCGCGCCTCGTGTGTCGGACGTTGGAAGACCTCGAAACCCCGTTAGACCTCACCTACTCTTACTTACGCGCCATGTCACCTATTCACATCAAGTATCTCGCCAACATGGCGGTACGATCCTCGATGTCTATCTCTATCAATGCTTTCGGCGAACTCTGGGGACTGATCGCATGCCACTCATACGGGCCCCGCGGCATGCGCGTGGCCTTTCCCATCCGCAAGATGTGCCGTCTTGTCGGCGACTCCGCTTCTAGGAACATCGAGCGACTATCCTATGCTTCGAGACTCCAAGCTCGGAAGCTCATCAATACAGCACCAACGCAACACAATCCCACTGGTTATATAATAGCGTCTTCGGAAGACTTGCTCAAGCTGTTCGACGCTGACTTTGGACTGCTGTCCATACAGGACGAGACGAAGATCTTAGGAAATCTTGAACAATCTCAGGAAGCTCTGGCAATGCTTGAATACCTTCGTATGCGAAAAACTGCCTCGGTCATGTCCTCTCAGGATATCTCCCTTGACTTTCCGGACCTCCGGTATCCTCCTGGTTTCTCAGTGATTGCCGGCATGCTCGTGGTTCCTCTGTCCGCTGGAGGGAACGATTTCATTGTCTTCTTCCGGAAAGGTCAGCTCAGGGAAGTCAAATGGGCGGGGAACCCTTACGAGAAATATATCAAAGAAGGCACCGAAGGCTACCTCGAGCCCAGAAAAAGTTTCAGGACCTGGAGTGAACTGGTTGTGAGCAAATGTCGGGAGTGGACAGAGGAGGAAATTGAAACTGCTGCGGTGCTGTGTCTGGTATATGGGAAGTTCATCGAGGTGTGGCGTCAAAAGGAGGCAGCTTTGCAAAACAGCCAGCTCACTAGGCTTCTCCTTGCAAACTCGGCACACGAGGTCCGTACACCACTCAACGCCATCATCAACTATCTCGAGATTGCGCTCGAAGGCCAGCTCGACCACGAGACGCGCGAAAACCTGGCAAAATCACACTCCGCATCCAAATCCCTCATATACGTGATCAACGACTTACTCGACCTGACGAAGACAGAAGAGGGCGCTGATCTCGTCAAGGGTGAAGTCTTTGACCTGGAAGCGACCATCAAGGAAGCCACCGACCCATTCGCAGGTGACGCTAAGCGGAAAGGCATATCCTATGAAGTGATCGAACACCCTGATTTACCTCAACAAATAGTCGGAGACCAGAGGAAGGTTCGACAGGCTATATCTAATGTCACAGCAAACGCGATTCAAAACACGACCGAGGGAGGAGTGAAAATCGAGATATACCCCGTCTCCTGGGGTCAGGGCCGCGTCGACATCGAGGTTGCCGTCCAGGATACCGGTGCCGGGATGAACGACCGCAAAGTGGATGCGCTCTTCCGAGAGCTGGAGCAAGTCCAGACGGAGACCACCGCTATGCTCGAAGAGACTCTCGCCCCCGACGCAAAAGCCCTCACAGGCAACGAATCCGAGAAGCGCACTCTCGGCCTAGGCCTCGCCATTGTTGCCCGCATCATCCGCAACGTGAACGGCCAATTACGCCTCAAATCCGAAGAGGGCAGAGGCTCCCGCTTCGTCCTGCAGTTCCCCTTCGAGCTCCCCTCCTCCGAGACGAAGAACAAACTCACCACCGACGCCAGCACACAGGGCTCCAACACCCCCGTCCCCCCACCAGACACCCAGACCCAGGGAGGCGAAGTCATGCTCGTCGACAAGGAGCGCGAAGGCCGCACCTCCAAACCCGGCTCCATGGTCCGCAAAAACAGCGCCGACAGCATCGGCAGCCGCAAGAGCTTCGGCTCCTACCACAGCGCGAATAGCGTATCCAGCGCCCGCAGCGCCCGGAGCGACGTCGACAGGCTCATTGATGCGATCCAGGGGCCCTCTCACCTCACCGACCGAAGACCACTGCCGGGCGAGCGCAGCACTAGCTCCAGAAGCGGCAGGAAGCAGCAGGACAAGCGGCTCAGCCACAGCAGCGCGCCGTCCTCGCCCCGACGGACCCGCGCGAGGAGCCTGGAGGACGACAAGACCGTCGTGAGCTCGCGGCGGGGGTCGGCGACGCAGGACGACAACAACAACATGGGTTTCGCGAGCCCGATCAAGGCGGTCAAGATGCCCGGCGACAGCGCCACGGGATCCCCAGTCGCCGAGCCGCAGCCCACGTCCCGCATCCTGGGCGAGGTGCGTGATAGCCCGCAGCGGATGGTTGAGGAGAAGGAGGCGCCGGCGCCGAACGCGGAGAACATGCGGGTGCTGGTGGCCGAGGACGATCCGGTGAACAGCAAGATTGTCCAGAAGAGGCTGGAGCGGCTCGGGCACGAGACGTATCTGACCAGCAATGGGGAGGAGTGTGCCAGCGCGTATGCGGAGAGGAGCGGGTTCTTTGATGTTGTGTTGATGGATATGCAGGTGAGCTACTACTCCTTCTTCCTCTCCCCCGCCCTTCAGAGAATCTCCCCATATCTACATAACCTCAGAAACTGCCATGTTTGTTTCCCATGGTCGTGCTCGCGTTGTTGACACACGTTGCAGATGCCCATCGTCGACGGTCTCACGTCCACGAAGATGATCCGCTCCTTCGAGAAGGCGCACCCCTCGCACCTGCTGACCACGCGCGCCTCACTAAACGGCCGCATCCCCATCATCGCGGTCTCGGCGTCTTTGATCGAGAAGCAGCGCCAGAGTTACATCGACGCCGGCTTCGACGGCTGGATCCTCAAGCCCATCTCCTTCCCGCGCCTCGCCGAACTGATGGACGGCCTCGTCGATCCTGGCGTAAGAGAAAAGGCTCTCTACAAGCCTGGGGCTTGGGAGAAGGGCGGCTGGTTCAACAAGGCGTCGCCCGATATTTTCCAGGCTAAAACCGCGCCATCGGGAAGGGTTCCGACGGGGTTTGCGTCGGAGAAGGTGAAGATTGCTGCGGCGGTGGAGGACCCGGATGCGGGTGGTGGCGACGAGGGGAGGCAGGGGGAGGAGCAGAGACGGCTCCGCAGAGTGCAAGAGGAGGGTAGGCAACAGGACGAATATCCTGATGGTCAAGACAAGAGGAAGACGAGGTCGGCGCCGGATTTGAGTGGGATGTTGCTTGATGAGGATGATTCCTGAATGTTTCCAGCAACGCGCTTTTTCGTTTTTATTGTTGCATCGCAGCGGCCGGATGCTTTGATGGTTCTGTTTTCGCATCATGCATCAAGATCGGCGTAAGGGTTGAGCTTTTTTTTTACACCTTGGGCCTACGGATCGGGCGGGTTTTGGCAATGTTGGTCGCATGGGTAGATGTTGGGTCACTTTTTCAGCGAGTCGGGCATCGTTGGGGGGATCTTGGTATCCCTATGTACATATACTACACCTGAGGCATTGGCGCACGAGCAATGAAGTTACATGACAACGACGATCATCGTGGGCTGCAGAGCTGGGGGGGACGTGATGGTGTGAGGTTGCGGCAGAAGTTCTGCTGGCGAGACACTACGATATTTGCTTAGCTGTGCATTGTACGATAGCAGTCGGTTGAATTTGCGTTCGCGGCATGGTTCAGTGCATAGCTGTAGAGGATATTCAAACTCTACTTTATATTTCTGGGGTAGGTAAGGCATTAAGAATACCAAGATGCATCTCTAATAGAGTTGAACTCCTAGTAGAGCTAGGTTTATAAGGACATTCTGACCGAAGTGACCGCCCAGCGAACGCAAACTCACCGGCGGTTAACTACTGTACTAGTAGCAATGTTTGATGGTGGAGGAGGCTGGTAGGCGTCAAAAGGCTGCATCGATACTGTTAAAAATCCAGCGATACAATACCATCCCGTTTCTGGCCCAGCGCAGTCCCGACCCCAGCCATTCAAGCACTTAAGCGAAGGCATCGGGCCTTTCTGCGATAAGACGATTCACAGAGACACAGGTGGCGAGTTCCTGCAGCACTGGCTGCTGCAGCCTCAGGCGTGTGGCAAGTCGGACAACAAAACGTGTAGAACATCGCCAACGTCGAAAAGGCCTTCCCCCACAACGCACCCGGCGACGGCATGACGGGCGCTCGCTGAGGCACGGCACGAAACATGGCTGTAGATCAGTGCTAGTAACGTTAGGGGGAAGGATTCACAGGCATCGGAGGCGCAACGCTCATCCGCGAGCCGGGGAGTAAGAGCAGCAAGGCGGACCGAAAGGGGCCGGTCACTTGCTGCGCTCCTCATGCGTTCGAGATGCATATTGAGACGTAGGCACTGTTAGAGAATATGCCCGTATGAAACCATTTCTGCCCCTCCACAGACACAGGGACCGTTGCACAGCGCCTTGCCCAAGTGGAGCCTCGTCAGATTGCTGAAACGAGACGAGTCGACGCGAGCTGAAGTGAGAGTGCGGTCTCCTGCTGCGAAAACAGCTGCGATCCTTCGGAGAACGTGACGGCGATGGCTTGGTGATGGAAGGCAGCATGGAGATTGGGGTGCTTCCATGTGCTGGGAAGATGCTTGATGTTGTCGCGATGCATGGCCTGCCGTTGACGCAGCGTAATTTGACAGCTGGGCGAGTAGAAGCCACAAAGGCCGTGCTCGCTATCCCGCACCGGCTTGACCCAGCCTCGGCCGTCGAGATGATCCATCACAATGCATGACCCCATTCGTGCCTGATAATACACTGCTAGCGAAAAACATTGTTCGATTGCTGCAAGACCGCTGCTGCTGCATCGCTGTGCGTAACCTACTAGGCCCCGTCCCTCTCGCACCTAGCCCGGACGGCAGCCATTGAAATCTGGGCAGCACCTTGCCGCCGCACTCAAACGCTCGCCAGGTATGGAGACCTCCTACGCCGAACCACAACAAGACCACCCACTCCACCACAACCACCACCATCTCCCGCCGCAACAGCGCCGCTCTGCGAAACGCTCTCCGCCGCCGGCCTCCTACAATCCTGACGCCGTTACGCGGGCCCTGCAGCGCAACCCGTCAGTGCCCACCTACCCACGTTCGCTTACCTCGACACCAAACCCTCCTCACCACAGCGGCGTCACTTCACCCACGGGAGCCGCGCATCCGTCGTCATCGCCGCACTCTTCGTTTTCTCAGCGGTTCTCCGACGACCCCCGGAAATCAGCGAATGTGGGGAATCCCAGGCACTACAGCAACCCCGTCGCCCGCGCGGATTCACAGTATAGCCTGCCATCGCAGACCTCCGCGTCAGATCGAACGTCTGCCGAAGTGACTAGCGCCCACCGCAACCTGACCGCGCTCCCGCTCGCCAGCCAGCAGCAGCAACCGCCGCCGCGCCCGCCGCCGCCCCAGCACGCCTACACCACCGGCCCCGGCCTCGTGAGCCCGAAGCTCCGCGCCTCGCACAGTTTCGCGGTGCTGGGCCGGAAGATGGAGCGGATCACGCCGCCGCGCTCGTCGGACGCGTCGGGCGCAGGCACCAAGAGCCCGAAGCAGAGGTACTCGGATGAGGGCAGCGCGTCGAGTGCGGGCAGTGGTGCCAGCAAGAAGAAGGGGGGGCTGTTCTCGGGGCTGATGAATGGGTTTGTGGGCGCGCCGAGACGGCCGACCATCTCGACGCCGACGAATCCGATGCATGTGACGCATGTGAGCATTGATAATGAGACGGGGCAGTATACGGTGAGTGGGATGAGAGAGAGTTGTGTTTGTGATTTTGGTCGGCGGAGACGCTGTAGATTGTGTCGTGGTCCTCGTAATGGTTTTTGTCTTGAGTTCATGTGAGATGGCAAGATCTGGACTGATTTTTCACAGGGGTTGCCGAAGGAGTGGCAGGCCATCTTATCGCAGAATGGCATCAGTGAACAGGAACAGAAGCAGAATCCGGAGGCTATCATGAAGATTGTGGGGTTTTACAAGGAAAACGCAGACAGCAGCAAGGCCGACGATGAGATCTGGCATAAGTTTGAGCACGCAAAGGCCCCAGATGGTCCTCTTGCGACCCCGCATAGCTACTCCAATGGCCTTAGCCCACACGTCGGTGTCCTTAGCCCCTCGATAGCAAGCCCGCCAGCGAGTCCTCGATTCCCACGCAATGGAGAAGACAGCTTCGAGAATCCTCGCGCTCCACCGCCAGTTCCACCGAGCAAGGCAGGCCACGGGTCACCGTCTCCAAATGGCACGCTCATGCCACATCGACCGGCTCCCCGCCCGCCAGGCGTAGCAGCGTCTTCACCAATGGTCCCGCTCCGACAAGCACCAGCAGCACCAAGTCCACCATTGGCGCTGCCTGTGAAGCAGGTCGAGGAGGAGTTACCGCCCGTAGCATACGCTCCACCGACAGTGATTACGGAGGCTCCGACCCCGCCACTACAACAGCCACGCAGCCGGTCACAGACAGTCGGTTCTCCTGCGCACTACGGCTCTCCAGCTGTAGGCTCGCCGGCACAGTATCAACACCAGCAGGAGCAGGCTATGATGGCGGCTCAGCACGCCATTACGAAACAGCATCAGCAACAGCTGGCTCGTAGTCAGAGCCACCGACAACACTTGCATCCATATCCACAAGCCGCCGCGCCACCCATCCCTCCGCAACAGCAGTTTGCTCAGGCCACCGATCCTCACAACATCCCCATCCCCGCTCCGACAGAGGAACCGCGCCTCGAGTCTGCACCCAGGCCTAGACAGCGTGCTCGTGAAAGTCAGAACGTGGAGATCATCGCCAAGCTCAACAAGATATGCTCGCCCGGCGATCCACGGAGTCTGTACCACGACTTCAAGAAGATCGGACAGGGCGCGTCTGGCGCGGTGTTTGTGGCCTATGAGGTGGGGACCAACAGCTGTGTGGCGATCAAGCAGATGAACCTCGAGCAGCAGCCGAAGAAGGATTTGATCGTCAATGAGATTCTGGTCATGAAGGATAGCAAGCATAGGAATATCGTGAACTTCCTGGACAGCTTTTTGATCAAGGGGGATCTGTGGGTTATCATGGAGTACATGCAGGGTGGGAGTCTGACGGATGTTGTGACGTTCAATATTATGAGTGAGGGGCAGATTGCGGCGGTTTGTCGAGAGGTATGGAATCGCTAGAAGCGGGGAATGTTAGAAGCTAACAAGTTCAGGTATTGCATGGTCTGCAACACCTTCATTCGAAGGGCGTCATACACAGAGACGTCAAGTCGGATAACATCTTGCTCTCTCTGGAAGGCGACATCAAGCTTAGTGAGCAGCCTGATGTGTTTCACAGCAACAGGGCACCTGCTAACGTATGTAACAGCCGACTTCGGGTTCTGCGCCCAGATAGACCAGACCCATACAAAGCGCAACACCATGGTCGGTACACCATACTGGATGGCACCCGAGGTCGTCACTCGCAAGGAGTACGGCCGCAAAATCGATATCTGGAGCTTAGGCATCATGGCCATCGAGATGGTCGAGGGCGAGCCACCGTACCTCAACGAATCACCCCTGCGCGCTCTGTACCTGATCGCGACCAACGGCACCCCGCACATCAAGGACGAACACCAGCTCAGCCCGGTGTTTAAGGACTTCTTGTACTTCTCGCTCAAGGTCGATCCGGAGAAGAGGGCCAGTGCTCATGATCTCTTAACGGTATGCACCGTCCTTCCTCGCCCTCGTTGCCTTCTTCAGCATGACTAACATTTCCCACAGCACCCCTTCATCCAAACCGCCGAGCAGCTCTCCTCCCTAGCGCCACTAGTCAAGCTGGCGCGAAGCGCGAGAGCGGACGAGCGTCGTAAGAAAGGCGGCGTGTGAGATGCCTCGTCTCGTCTGCTCAATGCTAATTTCCGGGGCGCTTTTCTAGTAGGAAATCATATTCTAATGACGTTACGGGCCGCACGACAGAACAGTTTACTTGACAGAGATACAGCCGACGATTTTGGGGACTCTTTGCACGACGATTAGGCTGGATAGATGGGAGGGGGTTGCTTCATCAAGCAAGGTGTCTACTCTGCTATGTTTTCCTATGTCTTCAACGCTTTTGGGGGAGGGAGAGGGGGCTGCTCTCGAGAGGACACTATCAAGCCGCGGATGTTTGGATAGGGCCTTGGGAGTACTTTCCGTCTCGTCTCGATTTTGGCAATCGTGTCGCTACATTTCTCGGCCATCCGGCGGCGGCTACATGCTACACTTCAACTACATCTTCCGCGTCTTCGCACGCGACTGCGGCTCTCTGTCATATCTTTTCTCATGTACACTTGTCGCTTCTGTCGAGTTCGAGGAACTGCGTTCAGCTTTCGAGATGAGCGGCCTTCACTGCGCGGGTCCCTCGTCCGAGTGGCTCACCACGCTAGCGGACCGCTTTCTCGAAACGTGAATACAGCGGTTGTGGGGGCGTTTTATGAGATCTCTTTCCACGGGCAAGGCGCCTATCTCGGTTTACTCTTTGTGCTTTCTCTCATGTGGGCTGTGGGGGCGTCCAGTGGTGGGACTTGCGCGTTGAGGGCGGCTAAATAACACTGTGTATATGGAAAATGAAAAGCTTGCATCACTGACATACATTTCCGAGTATACTCTTTCATTTCGATGGAGCATGAAGTTCACTTTGGAAGACGGTACTCGAGTCAGGAATCCAAAATCCCGTGGTCCCTGATCCGCCGATGATGACGTCACCTCTCGACTGAGCCTCACGCTCCGCCGTTCAGCGCCGCGTTGCACCGCCGCCCCGATGTGGTACGCAGCCCATCCACTCGAGTGTTGCCCGTTCCACTACCTGAACTCTCCAGGCGACTCCTGCTACACACATATTTGATACCCACAAATCTCACTCCTGAAGCAGCTAGATACGAGACAAAGCCATGTTCCGCGCACAACAGAACGCCTTCGACGAGCTCGTCGGTACGTCTTTCGTAGCAGCTGGCCGCACGTGGGGACAGCTAGGCAGGCACCTTTCAATATACATCGGACGGTTTTGCTGATTGCGGTGGGGAATATGTGTAGGCAAGGCGACGGACGAGAATCTGACGAGCGAGAATTGGGCGTATATATTGGTATGAGCCGGCCTGCGACCCTGGGCTCTGGGGAGGTGGAGTCGAGGAAGTGTATGCTGAGAGGTGTTTGTAGGACGTTTGCGACAGGGTGAACGGCCAGGAGAGCGGGTATGTTGCAACCTGGGTTGTTCGGAAGGAGCAGCTTGAGAACACGGTGAAAGCTGACGCAGAAGCTGGAATGCAGTGCCAAAGATGCCGTCGCCACGATGATAAAACGGTTGGCGCATAGGAACGCTAATGTGCAGCTATACACACTGGAGGTGCGCCGGATCAAGTAGCGGTGATGATGGGATACGGAAAAGGAGAAGCTGATGCGTGGTATAGCTTGCGAATGCGCTTTCTCAGAACTGCGGCAATAAGATGCACAGGGAGTTGGCTTCACGGAGTTTCACAGAGGCGCTATTGAGGCTGGCTGCGGATAGGGTATGTACAGCTTGTGGAGCGGGAGGTGGACGGTCGTTTTTGAGGGGAAACTAAATGGGATTATAGAATACACACCAGCAGGTCAAGGCGAAGATACTGGAGCGTATGGGCGAGTGGACGGAGATGTTCCGAAGAGATCCGGATCTGGGCATCATGGAGCAGGCGTACATGAAGCTCAAGACACAGAGTAGGTTTTTCACAGGACGAGGAGGTGGTATGGTTGGGTACAACACACTTGCTAACACCCACCAGATCCAAACCTACACCCACCGTCGAAGCCACGAAAGACACAAATCACAGACGTCGACCGGCAGCGCGAAGAAGAGGAGCTCCAGATGGCGCTCGCCCTCTCAGTCAAAGAGAAAGACGCCGCCGCAAAACCAACCCAAGCCCAGACCGCAGCGTCCGGCTCCTCCCAACCCCAACCCGACTCCCAGCCCGTCCCCTCCGGCACCACCGCCGCCACCGTCTCCCGCGTCCGCGCCCTCTTCGACTTCCAGCCTTCCGAGCCTGGCGAGCTGCAGTTCCGCAAGGGCGACATCATCGCCGTGCTCGAGTCCGTGTACAAGGACTGGTGGAAGGGTTCGCTGCGCGGGCAGACGGGCATCTTCCCGCTGAACTATGTGGAGAAGCTGCAGGATCCGACGAAGGAGGAGATGGAGCGGGAGGCGCATATGGAGGCGGAGGTGTTTGCGGAGATCAGGAATGTGGAGAAGTTGCTGGCGTTGTTGAGTACGAGTTCGGGGGTGGATGTGAGGGATAATGAGGAGATTACGGTGAGTGGAGACTGGTAGGGGACGGACAGGTTGGTGGAGTGGACTGGGCTGATGGGATGCGATAGGAACTGTATCACTCGACTCTTGCGATACGGCCAAAGCTCATCGAGTTGATCGGGAAGTACTCGCAGAAGAAAGGTAAGCAAGGCAACACGATGCTCGTTGGCAGGATTACTTTGGCTGTAGACTGACAATTGTGTCAGACGACTTTACCCAACTAAACGAGAAGTTCATCAAGGCTCGCCGCGACTACGAAAACCTCCTCGAGGCTTCCATGTCCCAGCCGACACAACCGACCTATGGTCGTCCGGCGTACGGTTACGGACCCAGCGCCGCAGGACCCCCGCCGGGCAGCGGATACCAAGGTCCTCCACCAGGCGCTGGTTACCCTCCGCAGGGCCCACCACCTGGTGATCCTACACGCATCTACTCGCCGGGCCCCTCAGAACCACAATATCCACCACAGAACGGACCGGCACCTTTCTACATGATCCCGCCACACCAACAACAGAACTTGCCCCCGCAGCGAATGTCGCCCAAGCCCAGCTCAACCGACCTGTATGCAGCTCACATGCAACCCATGCGAACAGGAGGAAGCGCAAGGCCGCAAAGCACCGCATTCCCCGGCGGCGGTGCCGGCCTCCCGCAGGAACTAGCCACCGGCGCCTTCGACAGTCCGGTCGACAACCGGCAAAGCTTCATCCAGAGCCAAGCACCACCGCCACCAACGCAGCAACAGCAGCAGCCGCCTCCACAACAACCACAAGGCTATGACGCCTACGCACCCCAGACCCAAGCACCCCAATCCCCCTACGCCTCTCACCAGCCGCCTCTACACACCCAGCAGCAACAGCCACACCGCACCGCTGACTACGATTACCCGCCGCAGGACGCCGGGCTGTACTCACCGCAGCAGCCACAGCAGCCGCCGCCAGGGGTGCCGAATAGTGCGGCGCCGATGCCGCAGACAGGGCCGTATCCTCCGATGGGGCCGGGGGGTGCGTACCAGCCGTATCAGCCAGGGCAGAGGTGGCCTAGTGGGGGAAGCGCGGCGGGAGCGGTGGGCGGAGGGGGGGATGGGGATGGGTTTTATCGGTAGGGTTTAGCTGTAGGACGGGGACGGGGGATTGGGTCTGGGGATAGGGGCTTGCTTTGTTTCGGTGACTAAGGCTACAGGAGGATGGGAATGAAGCAACTGGAGGCTGGACCGTGCATTTACGTTATCTTCGGCGTAGAGCATATAGGTACTTAAGATGGGAAGGCGAATGGAATTTCAAAATTCACGTGATCGGGCGGGAGTTGCCGATGTCGAGGTTGACGTTGTGTCCGCTCCGTGCTCGTGCTAATGGTCCGCCACCGCGCCACTCGCGAGTTTGATGACTCTCAAGCTGTTTGATAATGATAGACGTGTACATACCAAATACTCACGGCTTTTGTGCAGTAAACACCTGTGTATGAGCAACTTGTGGCGAATGATACGGTGCTTAGAGTAGCCAGAGTGCGCTTACATCTCATTGAGAAGACTGCTTTCCGATCTTTTCTTGAACAGCTCAGAGCTCGCTTCTAGCAACGATTCGTATGTTGGCTGTTTTAGAAAGACTTGCCCTTAGTATCGAGAGAGGTCTCGCGACCATGTTCTCGAGTCAAGGCAATAACTTTTCTGGAAAGCCACTGCAATTACAGCCGCACTATCCCGCCAATGGCATGACGAATGTCCTCCGATACTTGGGGCTTGCGGCTCCTCAGTCGACGGGTTCAAAAGAGCTCAGGGCGGTACCAGGTTAGTGAAAGAGTGGCCGACACAAGTATTATCCAAGGTGATGATCTGTCGAAGTATGGCAATCGTGCTGGTTGCATCAAGGGCTGGCCACAATGGCCTCAGGGCCTCCTCCTTGGGAAACATCCATCCAATGCTGACCTGATCTAAATACAGACCTTGCTTTACCGGTGTCTCATCCCTTTCAATTTGATTCCGACGTCGTTTTTCTCGCAGTCGACGTCGAAGCTTTTGAGAGAGCACAACATAAGATCACAGAGATCGGCGTCTCGAAGCTAGATACCAGGGACCTTGTCTCACGAGCGCCTGGTCCGGACGGCGCAGCTTGGGTTCAGCAGATCCGAACGCGTCACTTCCGCATCCAGGAACATGCCAAGTTGATCAACAAAGCCTTCGTCAAGGGATGTCCAGACAGATTCGACTTCGGCTCGAGCGAATGGCTCCCTCTGAAATCTGCCAGCACAAGCTTGACGAGTCTTTTCCGCATCCCCTCATCACCTAAATCTGCATCCCCAAATCCCGGAGAGCCCTCTTCATTTCGCAAGATCGTGCTTGTAGGCCACGGCCTCAGCGGCGACACCGGCTACCTGAAAGCGTTGAACTTTTCACCGTTTGCGGCAGGCACGGTCATCACCACAGTCGACACGCTGAAACTTTCAGGCCCAAAGACCAACCAGCTCGGCTTGAAGAGGCTGCTAACGGCGCTTGGTGTCCAGCCTATGCACCTGCACAACGCAGGTAACGATGCGCATTATACGATGCAAGCGCTCGTGCAGTTAGCTGTCAGGACGCTTACGACGAGCGAACCACTCGTTGCGCCTCGCTCAACTGCAGTCAAAAAGCAAAAGACCACTGAGAAAGCTCTTGTCGAAACAGATGCGAACAGAACGGCAAGCACTGCTATCACCACAGATTTAGCGAGAAATCCAGATTCCCACACCGCAACCTTGTCCGTCGTTCCTGCTCTGTCCAAACCAGCTGAGTCTATCTCCGCCGTTCCGCAGGACAAGAGCACAGATGCCGACACAAGAACGCTTCTGGAAGCCCCCGCATTGTTTGTACCCCTCGAGGCACCCGCCGACCACCCACAGCTTGTCAGGAAACCCAAGCCTAAACGGCCACCGCGTCAGGGTGAAGAAGCGTGCAGGAGGGCCAAGAAGTTGCAGCAGAGACATGCGAAGGCAGGCGCAGCGCAGACGCAGATTCAGGACTGAATGGTAACGGTGTGGGCAACATTGTGCTCAACGGGCAGGTATGGCGCCACCTGGCAAGCAGTTTAGGGGGTTGACAATCGAAGCCCTCAGATTTGTTTGAGGACGGAAAGCCTCCTTCTCGGCTGTCGCGACAACATCGCAAACTCGGCTGGAGGTACGAGGATCTCAAAGTGACTAACGGCTTACGGCAAGTTCGAAACTGCGGACGACGACGGCGCCAGTCTTATCTACGAACCCCGGAAACACTGCGAAACTTTCGGCCGCCGAGATACGCCCGAATGACAGTTAAGGTCTTCATTCCCTTCGCCATGGACTTCGCTGCCGTCGTCAATTTGGCTGGGAACCCTGCGGAAGATTAGCAAGACGGTTCGTTGCTGAGGTTGTGCGCATTGTCTTTGGTCAGGTAAGATGATGGAGTTGGGCACTGGGTTGGGTTGGCTTTCTGGTGTTCGGTCGCAAGGTGTGAGGCCGTTCGATTCCTAGACGTCCGCCGGACGGCAACTTTCTTTGTAAGGAAGGCTACACAATAGGTGGTTACAATCTCGTGAGCAGGGTGAAACCCAAGGTGGATCTGGACCTGTGGGGAGACTCTCGCCAACTTATGGGCCCTCAAGTGAACGTGTTCGAGGAAGTGTTTACCGACAAAGGCAGGCTTTGCAACCCAAGATTTTAGAGAGAGATTTGAGAAACGACTTCACCTACCCGGTAACTGTATGAGCAATTTGCGACATGTTTGTTTGAGTGGTCTTTCTAAGCCGTCGTAGTGTCGGTAAGATTACTCTAGTTTCGTCTATGGAATATGCTGCTCAATGAAACCAAGCTTGATTCAAGTCTTGTTCTTTGACTCTCACACTGCCGCTAGAATCTTCGTCTTTGTTGCACACTTAGAGAACTGCTGTGTCTCACGTTACTGGAGCTTGTGTGCTGTCTCATTCTCTTTCATCCTCATGATTGTCTATCACCTAGCATGGAACCAGGAACAGTTATTTATCTCTATGTGTCCAGTCACTCCCACGCTTTAAGCTGCCATACAGCCCACGCCGTCCCTATTTTGAGTCTTCATCTCAGCCAATATTGAGTCCGCACCACGTGTCAACTTTCAGTATGACTACATCAGCTGAGGAGCTCGAGAACTATCTTAAAACTCTTTCCATCGATACTCAGGGACATGCACGGAATGAGAACAGACAGACAGAGGAGCTGAGAACCACCCCTCTGTTCTCCTGGTCCGTTAAGCAAGCTGTTGAGAACCGGGCTCCGACCCATGAATTAGCTGCAGAATCGTCGGACGCATCTGCATCCAATACACCTCCTTCAGAAAACAGTCCTTCGAATGGCACGAACTCAGTCCAAGGAAAGCAGCCTGATATATTTGTGCAATACGCTCTTCTTGGCAGAGAACTACACGATCCTCATCAAGACACTCGAAAAGAGCTTGATGATGGGGAAACACCCACTGCCAGTCAAGGCCCTTCAGAAGAGACTGCAAGCGAGATCGGCCCATTATTCCTCAACACTAACGCACCGTGGTCAGCTTTCATATGCGGATCTCAAGGCAGTGGGAAGAGCCACACGTTGTCGTGCATGCTGGAAGGCTGTCTCCTGCAGAGCCAGAACTTGGGAAAATTGCCGAGATCGCTGACCGGCATCGTGTTCCACTACGACCCGCGTGCCGCTGATACCGTGTGCGAGGCAGCGTACTTGTGTTCTGCCGGCGTTCGGGTCAGAGTGTTGGCTGCGAAGAGCAGCTGTAACCGTTTAGAATCGATATACTCGAGGATACCTGGAGCCAAAAAGAACTTGACGGTTCATCAGCTGCAGTTGCTGCCCAAGCATCTCAACGCAGAGCGTATGCTCAGGTTGATGGCTTTCAACGAGACTGAAGGAGGTATTCCGCTGTACATGGAGGTCAGTGTCGTCTTGTCTATCGCGCGGGCACCGCTAACAATACTCAGATGATCATGAAGATATTGCGGGACATGGCTAGTGAGCCCGCCTATCAGAACAACTTCAACTACAATGATTTCAGGAAGCGGGTCAATGCGAGGATACATCATGGTGCTCAAACAGGTCCCATGGGTATGCGCCTCGAACTTCTCGAAAGCTTCGTCGACCAGTCCGTAACAGAGACGCCTAAACTCGACATCTTCGCACCTGCGACGGGCAGCCTAACGATTGTCGATCTCTCGGATACTTTCGTAGACGCAGGGAGTGCATGCGCGCTCTTCGACATATCGCTCGGCCTCTTTCTCGAACAGAAAGCCCAGAGCGGACGAGTGATCGCGCTTGATGAGGCCCACAAGGTAAGCCAATACTTGCAGTCTTCTCTCCTCACCTCAAGGATCGCTAACATTTTGTCTCACACTCCACAGTACATGAACGCCTCCGCCTCCGCCGCCAACTTCACCGAGAGCCTCCTTTCCACCATCCGCCTGCAGCGCCACAACGCCTCCCGCATCGTCATCGCAACACAGGAGCCTACCGTCTTCCCCAAACTGCTCGACCTGTGCTCGATGACGTTCGTGCACCGGTTCACGTCGCCTGATTGGCTCGCCACACTGCGCCAACATCTGGCGAGCATCTCGCCTGTCGGCGGCAGCACAGATAGGGAGCTTCGGAAGGTGTTTGAGGAGATTGTTACGCTGGGTGTTGGGGAGGCTTTGCTGTTTGCGCCTAGTGGCAGGATCAGGGTTGGAAGCAGTGGTGGGGTTGAGAAGTTGGGGTTGGGATACGTGAAGGTTTTGGTTAGGCCCAGGGTCAGTGAGGATGGTGGAAGGAGCGTGATGGCTGTGCGGGAGTAAGATGGGGACTAGCGTGGCAGACGGCACCTAGGTGATGGGGAGGGGTCTGGGATGCTGTGTTTCAATACGGTTGTCGAACAGCTCCGTAGAGAACCACAGTACAGATACAACGGATAAATTTTAGACTCCACCATTCGGTACGCCAGGATTACATGATTCCAAAGCATCCACATCTTCCCAACCCCAACCCCAACCCCAACCTCCACCCCTCATGCCCCCAAACTCTCAACTCAACATCATCTCCCACTCCCAAGCTCCCCCCTCCTCTCCTCGACCGGCAACTCATACACCCCCTCCCTAACCCCCACCTTCCCCGCCTGCGTCCCCGCTTCCACCCCGGCCCCCAACGGCGGACTCGGCAGCTCCGCCCTCCTCTCCGCCCCCGCATCCAACTCATTCCGCATACTCTCCACCCCCTCCGCCTCCACCCGCGCCCGCTCCCCCCCGCCCATCTCCACCCACCCCTCCTCCTCCTCACCTGCCCCCTGGCTCTGGAGCCCCTCCTTCTCTCCCAACGCCCCCGACCCACCACTCCCCTCTCCCCGCCGCCGCCGCTGCCGCCGGAACACGAACACGGCGGCTGCGAGCATGGCTGCGACGGCGGCAACAGCGCCGACGGCGATGCCGGCTTTGGCGCCGGTGCTGAGGCCGGGGGAGGGGGAGGGGGAGGGGGAGGGGGTGCTGGTGCTGTTGTTGGTGGGAGGCGGGATGGAGATGATGTGCGGGATGGCGGGGGAGGGGAAGAGGGCTTGCGAGAGGGCGAACGTGCGCCGGGCGTAGTCGGCTGTTAGGTGGGCTTCTTGGAAGAAGGTGCGGCCGAGGACGTACTGGGTCTCGTTGGCGGCGCGCTTGAGCGGGAAGTAGCGGGTGGAGTTTGAGACGAGCGGGTGCGAGGCTGTGAGGTCGAAGGCGCCGTATGGGAGCGTTACGTCGACGGTTGCGCCGCCGGAGACGGAGGAGCCGAGCTGGAAGGTTAGGGTTGGGTTTGCTGCGAGCAGGAAGGCGTGTTGCGTGTCGTTGATGAGGTACATTTCGGCCGTCTCGTTCCACACCAGTCCGAATTTTGACTCGAACTGCCGGCAGGCGGATAGGGGAAGCCATATATTAGCCTGCGAGGTGTCGAGGGCCGCGTACACGGCTTGTGGAAGGAGGTTGTAGGCTCCATTTGTCTCGGAGTGGGTGATTGACTGGATGGCGACGACGAGTTCCCGTCCATCGTCGGCGGCGAACTGGAATGAAACGTTGTTTGGGGTGAAGCGTGATGCGTCGTAACCGCCGAAGACCAAACTACCACAG
Source organism: Botryosphaeria agaves (assembly GCA_022813555.1). NCBI lineage: Eukaryota > Fungi > Ascomycota > Dothideomycetes > Botryosphaeriales > Botryosphaeriaceae > Botryosphaeria > Botryosphaeria agaves. The sequence continues at coordinate 10,233 of JAKLMF010000046.1, read as the reverse complement.
GCAGAGGCGTCATTGCCACTCTGGGAACGTGAGTACGAGCCCGCAGTGTAGCTGTACGACAAGCTGGGAATGTAGTTGTTCTCCTTGAGCAGCGAGAGGTAGCTGGGTTGCTGTGCAAAACATATGTCAGTTCTAACCGAGGGTTCTAGCCACTATGTGCTCATACGTACAGGAGCGTTCATAGCGGACGAGTTGTCGTTTGTTGTCGTGAAGTTCGTGGATCGAGGGCTGACCCCGAACTGACCCAGGTAATAGTCTTTGGTCGCAATGCCCGCGACAATTGTGTGGTTCAAGGCTGGGCCGTGACCGTTTTGCCAGTCGAAAGCTACAGTATCAAATCCGTATTTGCCGTTCTAGTAGTTGTTAGATATGGTATAAGGACATAGGAGCATGCAATGAGCTGCTATTCATCGGACTGGAGACTCGGCAGGTAGGCGGCTTGAATGAACGATCACACTCGGTAAGTTTGCGTTCGCGGCACGGATGAACCCTCAGTGGGAGGGAGACATCCAGGCTGTATTTTGTCTTCTAGACCAGTTGAGGTGATAAGGACACCTTAATGCATCTAGTAGAGTCAAGTCCCTTGACAAACCTAGAATAGCGGAGCACACCCTGGTTGTAGTGACCACTGAGCGAACGCAAACTTGCCGACTGTGATTGAAAGTGTCCGTCAGGAAACACCGAGTATCTGCTCTTTCTGGGATGGGGTCCTGAATTCGTTCTTCGCAGAGCACCGCTCACTCGCCTCGCTCGAGTCGCTCCCGTTCTTTCTATTGTGCAGACTATCTCTCGGTCTACGAACACACGCAACTTACTCCTTTGAGATCCAGTCGCGAAGACACTTGGTTGTCTAACTGGAATATACCGGTGTTGTTATAGACGGACGCCGTCGACTCCCACGTGGAGGACGAATTGATGATAAATTCCCCACCTCGAAGTTGTCCGCAGTTACTCGGATCGCTGGCTATACATCCTTCCGGCACAACGAGCCAAGTCTCTTGGCTTCCAGTGCTGATCAAGACACTGAGGTTCTGCGCAGGCGTCCCCACGCTAATGGTGAAGGTCGACCATGGCCCGTCATTGCCCTCCCTGTAGTAGTTCGCGAAGTGAGTTGGGCCAATGCTATGAGGCTGCAACATTTAAGGACTTACCATCGCTGACTTGGCAGCGCGACGATGGGCGCTGGAAGGGACGTTGTAGCGTCTGTACAAGAGATGAAGAGAGATATAAGAAGAAGAGAAAGTTGTGTCACCGCAAGACAGAGTCCTGCCATTACAGCAGCACTGCGCAAACGACAACGACAGCAAGATGAAACGGAAGGAAGAACGAGTACAATGTTCCGGCGTTGAGATTGAGAGGTGCACAAGGCTTATCAGGGAAGAGACAGTTCAGCCTATCATTATCATGTACCTGCAAAGAGAGCTCACAGTAAGACGGCGGCATAAGCGCCCGTCTATTAATCTCCCGACATACATAGTGTATGCCTCGAAAAGACAATAGCACAGGCTTCCAGGCCGTTCCTGTTCCCGGCTCCCGTCCCAAGGGCTTTGCAAAACCCGTTGGAAGGATTCAAGGGGGCTGGTTACGTTCGAATAGGCCGCCAGAGTGCGGCTGAGCTACGACGCTACGATGAAGGCGGGCATAGTGGAGGATGCTGCGCCCTGCCCCCATCGCGGGTGTTCCCCAGACTGACATGCCTTCCTTGCCCACAAGGGCCCGGACAGCTGCCAGCCCGTCAAATCGGCCGTGTTGCTCGTACACCATGGGGGCCGTGATCGCTGTCCCGCGTATAACGTGCAGTCGTTCCATTTTTAATCCTGTTTCGCTGTCGTGCAACCCTCTCTCGTACATATGTACATACCTCAGGTACATGTGCGCATGCTTCGCTCGTTGAATTGATCTTCTCTAGTCGTTCGCTATGTCGCTGTCCTGCTTTGTGCTTGCTGTTCTGTTTCTGAGTGCCGGCCGGGTCGATGCGGTGTTGTGTCCTGGTGAGCGCGCTCTACCTCAGACCCTCATCCACGAAGCTCATTGCCCTAGGTATCACCGCCGCCGCTGCACTGCCTTCGAGTCCACCAGTGTTCTATGCCAACACCTCGTCGAAAGTCTCATATAATCTCGGTGGACTGCCGATATGGGCAAACCCTCAATGCCAATGGCCAGCGACCGTAGAAAATATTACATGCACATTGGCTGCTTCTGTTTCGATTCACTATTGGCTTCCCGCCATCACTGAGACTGTCGCTACCGTGGTCTACGATGTTACTCAGGTAGGGGCAGTGCACGCCGTCCATAAAAGACGGTCTGGTCATTTGCGCTTCAGCTAAAGCCCTCTCCTCTAGTATAACAACTCCCGCGTTACACATACTTCAACTGTACACGACAACTCGACTTCGACGCTTGATCTGGAATCATTGGCTACCGCCCTTGTACCCACTAGCCACAGGGATAGCTTCGGTCCTTACATTGTGACTACGGTGGAGTTTGTTTATGGGTCCACGCAGCTTCAGACCTTATCTGGGTCAACATTCACATTGTGAGAACGCAACGGCCACCCTAAAGCGTGCACCATCTTACCGCATCTAGGACATCTCCTACGCCCTATGGCATTATTGGTGTTATCACCATCTCGGATATAGAGCATTGCAATGACGGGTGGCAAACCTATACCGAGTGCCAGATCCCGTCTCCTATAATACCTCCGCTGCCTTATCCTTCGGACTGGAATTTCACGGCATTGCCAGCGGACGTCATCAAGTCCATCCCAGGTTTCATTGACGTAGCTCACAGCCAATATCCTCAGTTGTCGATGTGTGGAGGTTTTGGTGAAGGTACTGTCCCTTGAAGAGTTTACTTGATCAGTGTTCTGACTGATATTCTCTTAGGAATGCCTGTACCTAAGGTCGCCGTGTCGCAATTGACTGTGACATCGTCAAACATCGTAACAGCTGCGGCTCAAGGTGCCCAACCGGGACCGGCAACGTCTTCATTGCCCCCGATGACCGGGTCGTCTGTGACCAGTAGTCCGCCGTCAAGCTCTCAGACCGCACCAGTCTCTCCAGGTCCACCCGCTCCGGAGTCATCGTCCAAGGGTCCAAGTCACGCAACGCAAGAAGTGCCGCTGACAGCACATGTCGAGTCCAGCTACAAGTTCTCTTCGACACAGTCGCCAGTTGGAATGGCACATGTAGAGTCGAGTGTGCCAGGAGGAAATTCTGGTTTAGTAACGATGACCGCCAATATGCCACATACTGAGTTGTCTATGGAAGAAGTAACTTCGACAGCACACGTTGAGTCCCCTGTTGGAGGAGGGTCTCCGACAATAACTCCGACGTTGGTAACAGCTCATGTAGAGTCAGGTGTGTCAGAGGCCGAGGTTGTTACATCAACAGCGCACGTCGAGTCAACAGCGCACGTCGAGCCAACAGCGCACGTCGAGTCAACAGCGCACGTCGAGTCAACAGCGCACGTCGAGTCAACAGCGCACGTCGAGTCAACAGCGCATGTCGAGTCACCAATAGCGCATGTGGAGACATCGACGGCGCACATTGAGTCTCCTACTGATACAAAACCCCCCGTATACACCGCGACACTTGCAACGGCGCATGTGGAATCAGAGGTATCAGTAGTCCCGTCCAGTCCGACCATTCCTCAGGGACCATCAAACCCGGGCTCTGGGCCAGGGGTAACCCAACCAGGCAACAATCCGGGAGGAATCATTGGATCTCTGGTCGGCTCCTACATCAATTGCGGGATCGGCGGTAACTGTGCCCCTATCAGTACGCCCACACCAGCCGCAATACCGCACACAGAACAATCCGTGGTCGTGGTCGGGCCCGGAACCACCCCCGGAAACCCCCCAGCTGTTCCCGCAGTACAATCTTCAGCAGCAATCATCACCGTCGGCGGCCAGACCATGACCGCAAGCGCAGGCGGTGTCGCCATAAGCGGCACTACCCTCGCGCCCGGCGGCCCAGCCGTCGTAATCTCCGGTCAAACCGTCAGCGTTAACAGTCAGGGCGTCGTGGTGGGCAGCGTAACTCACACTTTCGCACCAGTGAACACGCAAGCTGCCAACCCGCCTGCGGCTCCAACGGCTCTCATCACCGTCAACGGCCAGACCTATACCGCCAACAGCGGAGGCGTCGTCATAGGCTCTTCCACCCTCTTACCAGGTGCGCCCGCAGCAACCATCTCCGGCCAGGTCGTCAGCGTCGGCACCCAAGGCGTTATCATCGGCGGCAGCACCGTCCCGTTCTCATTCGCAAGCCCGGCCGCCACGCCCGCCGCTGTTTTCAGCCTAGGCGGCTCCGCATACACCGCCAACGCCGGCGGTGTCGCGATCGGCGGGTCAACCCTCTCCGCCGGCGGCCCCGCCGCGACGATATCCGGACAAGTAATCAGCGTCGGGCCGCAGGGCGTCGTGGTTGGCGGCAGCACGATCGCCTTCGCACCCGCGCCCTCGGGCGCGGCTCCCGCAGCAGTGGCAGTGTTTACAGCGGGCGGCTCCACATTCACCGCTCGTCCCAGCGGCGTCGTCATCGGCTCTTCCACCCTCTCCCTCAACGGCCCCGCCGCCACGATCTCCGGCCAAGTCGCCAGCCTCGGCAGCCAAGGCGTTGTGCTCGGCAGCAGCACGATCCGCTTCTCCTCCAACAGCGCACCCGCTTCAGCTGGTGCAAGTCCCGCAGCGACGACAGAGGCGGTTTTCACCCTCGCCGGCTCGGCCTACACGTACATCCCTGGCGCCAGCAGCGCTCTCCTCGTCGGGTCGCAGACGCTGCGGCCCGGCGCGCCGGGGGTGACGGTGGGCGGGGAGGTTGTGAGTGTGGGGTCGCAGGGCGTGGTTATCAGCGGGCTGAGCGGGACGAGGACAGCGAGTTTGTCGGTTGTTGGTGGTGGTGGGTCTGTAGGGACAGTGACGGGGACGAGTACAAGGGCGGCTACACGGACGGGTTCCGGGACGGCGGAGGGACCGGCGCAACAGACTGAGGCGTCGGGTGGGAGGAGGATGAAGGTTGGTGGGTGGGGGGTCGCGGTCTGGGCGGCGGTGCTTGGGATTGTAATGAGTTTGATGATGTAGGGCAGGGTCAGGTTTTGGGGGCGTTTATGACTGTGTGGTCCATGTATGATACCATGTGCAGCGCATTTGCATATTCAGCGCGGCAACAGGATTGGTTGAAACATGTGTCATCTTTGGGGGGGCCGTTTCTCATCAGATTTTTGGTTTTAAGAATCTCCAGTTGTCGTGTCCTGGAAACAGAAACGGCTTCGGAACAAGGCATACGACGGATGGAATGATGTGTTACAAAAGCTAGATGGCTAGATAATCGCTATGCATTGTTTCTCCCACGTCCTTGACTAAAACCCATGCAACGCCTCGGTGACTGCCATAGATTGAAACAAAAAAGCACCCCAAACTTCTTGAGCAAAAGAAGGAAGAGTCGCTAAGCGCAAAGCTCCAGACGCCACGCAGTACCCTCGACGACCTCAGAGCAAGGCAAACCCAGGAGAACAAATCTGAAATCCATCCCACAAGGTCAAGCAGCCCTCCCCGCACTCACCCACTCACCCCACTCCAGAACTCGCACACACTCTCCGCCACCTCATCCGCGCGCTTCACACCCTCCGCCTCCCGCTCCTTCTTCTGCTTCTCCGCCAGCGCTGCCGCGACCCGCGCGCGCTGCTCCTCCTCCCGTCTGCACTGTCCCTGCACCGCCGGTTTCTGCGCGCAGTGCGGGCAATGGTACGACACGGCGCAGTATGCACACTCGCAGGGCGGGTTATCCGCGAGACAGAACTGCTCATCAAAGTCAGCCCATTTCCATCTCCCTCTCCACAGCCCAAAAACAGATGAGAATGACGTGAACGAAATAGTAGCCCGCAACAACCTCGACCCCTGACAAAAGGAAAAAAAAAGCACACACGTAAGACTCACCTCACAAACACAAACCCCACACGCCACACACTCCCTCAACCCCCCGGTGCACCGGCCCCTCCCGTCCCCAATCGGCCGGTACGCCTGGCAGAAGTACGCGCCGCAGCCCTCCCACTGCACCGGGTGGCGCGGATGGCACGGCAGCGGCAGTGCCCGCTGCTTGGCCGCCACCACCGCGGCCGCGGCGAGGCCGGGGGAACCCGGCCACGACGACGGCGCGCGGGAGTCTGACAGGCTGAGCGAGCGGTGGCGCAGCGTGGCTGTGCTGCTACTGTTGCTGCTGCTGCTGCTGCTGCTGCTGAGGTAGTGGTGGGGGCTGAACATGGCGCCGGCGTGCTCGGAGAGCTGGAGGGCGGAGGGCGGGACGAGCGTGCTTAGCGGCGAGGGGGCGGGGAGGTCAGGCAGGGGGCGGAGCGGGAGCTCTGTGCTTTTGGACAGGTCGGTCGAGGCTGCTAGAAAGCCAGTCATATTTGATGCGGCGGGGCCAGGCATCTCTGCTGCGCCGGGAGTCGTCCAGCCGTCGTCCGCCACGCTATCCGGGCCATGTTGCAGCGCCGAGAACGACGGGATGGCGGGCGCTTTGAAGGCCGGGATCTGGAGGTCTGCGGCTGTGGACGGGGGCTGGCTGCGCACGTACTCGCGCTCGACGTCGAGGTTGCGGAAGCCGCACTTGCGCACCTTGAGCGCGCGGAAGTCGTGTTCTTTGCACAGCGGCTTTTTGCAGGCGCGGCAGGAGACTTTCCAGCGGAAGGTTCGGTAGCAGTCTTGGCAGAGGCTGCGCGGACAGGTCTCGCTTTGCAGGTCGATGCTTTCTTGCTCGAGGTAGGGCAGGATGTCTACGTCCTCCCCGAGCACGTGCTCGTATAGCATTTGGTTCTTCATGTCGCGCAGCCCCTCTGGCCATTTTAGCAGTGAGGTGAAATCCGGGTCTTCGTACCCTTTGGAACGTGGTAAAGGCGCCGCGCGGATCTTGTCGGCACCGCCTCCTCCTAATGACGGACCGAGGAAGGCAATACCTCCACCGCCAGAGAAGATCGGCTCCAGACAGCACCAGTGCATATTGAGCTTGGGCTGCACGACGGCAAAAGGTGGAGGCGGATGACTGGGATGAGCGGTGGATTCGTCGGTGTCAGAAGAGTCGTCCCCGGTTGAGCCCTCGTACATTAAATTTGGCGACCGCATAACCCCTGGAGCCCACCAAAATCTGTTTCTTCTCCGTAACTGAGTCTGCCCCCGCTGAGATACTGCTGCCGCCGAATGGTATCCCGCGGCGTGTGATAGTATTCCAGTGGTAGCAAGCATAGTGCCAAAAGCTACCGTAGTGGCCTGGCTTGTCTTCATGCGTTTTTTCGGTATAGGACGGTTAAACGAACAACTTGCACAGAGCGTCTTCCTGCAGCCCATGCAATGCATTCGCACGCTACACTGCTCGCACCGCTCCAGTATCTCGTCGCCACACTGATCGCACTTGATATTATCAACGAACATCCTGTGACTCACGCGGAGATGCACAGGCACGTCCTTGCCTTCGCCTGGTGACGATCCATCTCCTGTGCCTAAGGCTTCTCCGCCGTGGCCAGTCTCTATACTTTCCCACAATCGGCCATCGGTCTTGTCACGCCTGCGGCTCTCATCAGACGGGCCTACACGGTTGCCAGAGCGCCACAGCCTGTCGAACGGGACCCATACTTCTGCCGAGTCAGGTGCTTGCCTGCCAGAATGGTAGTCTTTCCTTCGAAAACATCTTGCTCCAGGCGTCGGACACCAGGCCGTATCAGTCCATATCCCCAGTGCATGACATATCTCAATCAGTTCATGTGTCGGTTCTGAATCCGAGTCTCTCCGCACCAGATGTGCCGTAAGGTACGGTCTTCGCCGGTGGTGCCGGCAGCGGTAGGTGTAGAGACTCTTCAGTGCCAGATCGCTCACTTTCAGCCAAGAAGCGTCATGCAGCGGGCTGTGAAGTCGGAGGAAGGGCACGATGTGATATTTGATCGAGACGTTCTTACAACCACGCACAGAGAGATGTTGCAGCGTTTCCAGGCGAGGCTGAAGCACTTGATTGACCAGGGCGATACCGGATATCGCGGTATTGCATAGATCTAGGCTCTTTAGCCTCGTTGCAACCGGCACAACCACTTGTATGAGCAGCGCGTCTATGTGTGATTTGGACTGACGCTCCCTCGCGTCCGGTGTCTCCATACCCGGCGAACTCAGTACCAGCGCTGGTTGCGGGAGGCGGAAGGATAGGGTTTTCCATGCGAGCGGATAGTTTCTGAGGAAGGACTGTAGGTATTGCGATGTGTGGTATAGATCTAGGACGGACGAGGTAGGTAGTTGCGCAAACAAGGACTCGAGGATAGGCGGATGAGATAATACGACGCGTTCAAATAGTGAGAGGGTCCGATCTGTACTCTTCGACTGGACATCTTGAGCCTGGATATCTGAGAACGGCGTCGAGCTATTGTTCCAGAACAGGTCTTCCCCCATGGGACGCTGACTGCTCATGCTCGCGCTCACGCTCATGTCTTCTTCTCCCTGTAAGTCAAGCTCCTTAGCCAACTCGTAACCCACGAGACAATTCTGCCGGCGAAGTATGCATGGAAACGTACGGCCGCTCATGCAGAGGATTATAACGCGTCGGAGGTGCGATTTCGCTTCGGGGTGTGCTGAGGGAGGACAGCTGTGAGGCCAAGCCGCAAGCCTTGCTGTCGGAGGTCGATGTCGAGTGCGGACGACGGAAATGCTGTGTGCGACAACAGCTCAGGGGGCTTGCGCGCAATGTATACGTTCAGGTTTACCGAAGCTTCGCTGCAGGGGCAACAGCTGGAGGTTTGAAGGAATTTGGGTGCATGAGGCGCAGCGTTTCGCTGTCGTGTGCAGCTTTGCCTGCTGCTGAAACGCGAATCGCCGCCTAGACTGGAGCGCAAAGCCGCGAGTGGACCCTTTGCACGCCCTACGATGAACAGCCGATTGCCCCTAGACAATCATCGCCGAGTGAACGGCCGAGGCTTACATTCATGATGAACTGGTTCAGTTGGTACTTATATTTGGATTGCATCTATGGATCTACTACCGTCTACTTCTATCTTCACCAATGGCGTACCCTCTCGCAATGCCACTCCTGCCCTCCTCAACGAGCGCTCCTTGCACAGAGCCATCTTCCTCGTATGCAATCTCATAGTCGCTACCCAGACCTTGCCATGTCCTGTTCGAGCGAAGAAACTCTGCTCCAGGGGAAACCACCCCACCAACTTGCGCCAGATCCCCATTCGCGCGCTTGATCAGCGACTTCGCTGCATCGGCACGTCCGTCACCGTCCGTCTTCTTGGACGAATGGCTTGGGGTGGCGCGCATAGGTCGTGAGTGTGAGACGTATCGCCCAGTACGCAGATCGAACTCCGGTGGTGCGGATTCTTCCTCCGAGTCAAGGTCACCATCGACGTGCGACTCATCATGGCCGTCCTCTTCCTGATCGTTAACAGAGTCTTGCGCAGTAACTCCAGGTTCCACTTTCTCCTCGAGTATGGCCTGGAAATCGCTGGTCCATTCTCCTGTCCAGACTCTCTCGGCATCTCCTTTCAGCGCCAAGCTGAGCTCGAAAGGCGTGATGATTGGTTTCCAAAAGTCCTTGCTCTCAATCAGACTGCTTTCCCAGCAGCCTATAACTACCCATCCTCCGACTTCACTGAAGTTGGCGACCTTGGCTGCGTTGACTTTGCCGACGACAAAGGTGTAGCTCTTCTTACCAGCTGCTGCAATCTGCTTCTTGACGTGCTCCAGGATGTGCATGTAGTTCTTGACTGACAGAGTGTTGATAAGAATGCCAAAGATTGAGATTGTACTTAAACGTGTGAGCAGAGCGTAGCGGCGGCGGAGCGTCATAGCGGAGGAAGCCAGTAGGGCCTGTGGCGCGGAGTCTGTTGTTGTAGTGGGATAGATATGGATGGATCCGACACGCGAAGACAATGTCAGAAGAAGAGAGGTGGGTGGATCAGAAACATGGAAGAGCTGGTAATCGCGGAGAGTCTCCCTGTTGCTCTCTACTTCAGCAGGAACTGTCCGATTAGGTAGAGGAGACGATGGATCATGTATGATACTAGTTGCAAAGACGCGTTTGTATCCTTCCTTCTCTAATTTGTCCTTGATTTGTGGTATGTGACCCGCATACGGGATATCCGCCATCAGTATCACTCTCTGTTCCCGATCAGGGTACGTCCGCTTGAATGTCTCCACAACGGAGTCCAAAGATAACGGTCTTGTGGTAAAGACGTAGATGACAGGCAGCCTTGCTG
>JAKLMF010000469.1:0-15018 GCA_022813555.1 Botryosphaeria agaves | reverse complement strand
TCCACCAAGTGCCGCCTGAGATTCTGGTGCTCGGCCTGTATTGTTTTAGCTCCACGTAATATAATGCCCCCTTAGCAATTCAAGACAACGCTCAGAGAGCGTTCACGAGAGGACAGCGCCATGGTGTTCGGAGTAACACCCAGCTGGTATACGACCGCTGATTAGCGCACCATACTGTAGGTTCGCAAGCCCGATGGCTTGTGCTTGAGCATGGTGGGTATGCGGTGTTTGAGACATGCTGGCGGTGACCTTCAGGCGGATATAGCTCACATGTCCACATGCATGTGGCTCGGCTCAGTGTGAGCTTGTCAATAATGAATAACACAGTGGAGTAAGCACGTAGCAGTAAACACTCAGACGCGTCGCGCGTGGTTGAGTGTGGGCAGTGCCTCGTGACAGAGTGGCCAGATCATGTTGCTAGCACGTGCTAGTTTGAAGAAACACGAAATCCGTGGATGCATGCCGATGGTTCTTGTTGGGAGTAACAGTGCTATGGCTCGCAAAGAAATCACAGTGCGCAGCCCTCACGGGCGCGACTGCAGGGTGAACGAGACCATCCATAGGTTTTGACAAATGTCGGTGGAGCAGGGGGTGTGCATCGGGCGTCCGATGCGGGCGGAGGGCGACGCTTGGGGAACTCGATGAGATCTGGAGAAGGCACAAATGGAACTCGTGGCTTGGCAGGGTCCGGTAGCGTTTCCATCCGGCTGGGTCATGGCTGCGTCAGTCGCGCTCTTCATTGCTTGCACCTCCGCCTCACTCCCAAGACTGAACAACCTCCCTGCACCTTACTTTTGGATAGCCCCTCAGGTGTTTGCTGAGCCCGCAAGCCTGCTCCGCTTGCGCAACGTCCTCCCGCTCTTTCAACAACAGTGTCTCTCTAAAGCCGGAAGGCGGCTACCCGAATCGGCCTTGTAACCGCTTCTTGACATTTCGTTCAACAAAAGACGCCGCGGCCTCCTATACGGCTCGGCTGCATTAACACTCCAAGACAGGCACTTTGCGCGACGCACCCATCCTGCATACAGTTTGCTCGCCCTGTTTTGACAGCTGGATCTGCTTCCTTAAGTATGCTCGACAGGGACGCTGCCCACGCCGCTGGTACAACACTGACATCGCTAGTAAAGCAAGGGAAACACCTCATCTACACATGTTTCACACTCCATCCCAACTGCCATCATGAGCCTCTCTTCACGTTCCAGCTCCTTTGAGCACAAAGATCTCTCTACTGCTTCAGCCGAACACCTCGAGGTCATGGCACCTCTCACGAATCGACCAAATTCAGCTGCTGAAGCTCTGGAGAAGCTCACCATCCAAGAGGAAGACGAGCCAGATGAATTGCCGCGCATACATCAACCTCGACCCGAGACACCACGTAGAGCGACAGATCCAAGTCCAGCGACTTTCCTCCAACCGTTCCAGTCACAACGCGTTCGCAACCGATCACCGAATGCTCGAAACACTCTGCGCGTGCATCCAGGCCCCAGCTCAGGATCGCTGGTGGCGCCTCCAATGACGCGTGCCCACTCATCACCGACTTTCGCCAGCCTGTCATCACAATTCTCATTCTCCGCCTCCACTGGTCGGCCATCTAGCCCTCTTCGCTCTCCTCGACGCGTCCGTAGTCCGCTTCATCATGCGGACGAGTCGCACCCGTCAGCTTCACACTCTAACGTGTTTGATATCGAAAGTATATCGGAGGACTGCGAGCTTGAACTCACACCCCGAGCCAAAGCCAATCCATCGCACACACTCCCGCTAAGCCACGGCCACACATTCCCTCGTCGTCGACGGTCTGCATCACCGCTTCACCAAATGTCCAACATGCAGTTCAACGCCGTTAGCACGCCTCCTTCCTCGCAGGCCTCATTGCAATCATCTCCACTCTTGTCCGCAACTAAATTCAACGAGTCTTTCCCCTCCGATCTACACTATTACCGATCATTCTCATCTTCATCCGTACCTTCTACGCCTACCTCAGTCCGTTCAAGGAGCCCAAGTGTGTCTAGTTTGGAGACGATCCCGGACAGTCCCGACGCAGAAGAAGCTGCAATCGAGGAAGAGAACCTAGCCAAGCTCAAAGCCGCGGCAGAAGCAGCGGACAGCGGTGACGAGGGTCCGAGAAGAAGCAGCCTTGACATGCCACGAGGCCGACCAGTCGGGTTTGGATTTGGGTCGCGTGACAAGAGGAAGAGATGGAGTGTCTGTGGTGCTGAACGACGGCAAGATCTTGATCTTGAAACGATCTGGGAGGACTAGTCGCATTTAGCCCCAGCTCATCTCCTGACCTTTGTTGCCGTGCAGCCGATTCGACGATGACACTAAGGCTGTACAGAGTTACAATCCAACTTGCTCTCTGGATCGAAACGATGCGTTTTCTGTTGCACATGGAGGAGGAGTCTTGGGATGCCTTATTGGCTTGGGTTCGTGTTTTGGTCTCTAAGGCGCTTCTGGCGTTAATAATCAGGTGGTTTCTTGCATTGACTGCACAGCAGTTACGATACCCATACGCCACATCTGTCTTCACAATTTCATTAGCAATCAGTTACGATAGGTTGGACATCGATCAACATCTTATACCAAACCGAATGCTCCACGCATGTCTGTTTCGTCTCTACGTGTCTCAGCCATCCACCCGTCAAACATCAAACCTGGTGAACAACGATGTCGTGCGGGCTTTGAGTCGTGTTTCCAGTGCTTTCACTTCACATCTAGCTTTTTCCTCATCCATTCACACGAGTCACTGCGAATGAACAAAAGCGATCCATCCACCATCATGCGACTCCTGGTTCCCCCTGCACAGCTCTTCCGTCTATACGATGTCCCAGCACGCGACCACAACCAAGGAGTACCGCCTCCTCGGCGAAGGGCTCGGCGGCACCTTCACCTTCCCACCGGCTCTCCCACATTCCTTCACATCTTCGAACACCGACCCAGAAGCGCTACCATCCAGCAGCCACCAAGACGGAGGGCTCACCCTACCAACAGCGATCGGCACACGAGCCTGTCTAATCTGCGTCGGCGTGTACTTCCAGATCGACGAGACACGTACGTGGCCTCCTCCTCCCCTCTCCTCACCCTTCGCCTCCTCTAAAGTTAATTTTACACGACATCCCGGCCACAAGCTAACTCAATCCCCCGCTAATCAATCCCAGGCTGTTTCGCCGCACACATAAACCCCAACCCAGCCATCCACTCCTCCCTCACCCCCACCGCCCGCCGCGCCCTCCGCGACGCCGTCATATCGCGTCTGGACATGGAAGCCATGACGCAGGATTGGCCGTGTGAGCCCGACAGACAAGATGGCCACCAGGACGACCGCAACGAACACGACGAACATGAACGACCCGCAACAACTGCCAGTCCCGCCACAAGCGCAAGCGCAAGCGCAAGCACAGGATCCAGCTCTCCGCCCTCCGACTCGACAGACGGCAACAGCAACCGCCAACGCCAACTCCAACACCGTCGTGGGCGTGGACGGGCGATCGACCTGATGCGCCGCACACTATTACTCGTCTGCCCTTTGCCAGACCAAGTTGATTACATGAAATGGCACCAGCCGCACGTCTATCAGAACTACAGCCGGCTGTCGCACAGGGGAGACGAGACGGCCCGCTGGCCGGAGGAGAACGGGGAGTGCAGCGGCCGCTGCGTCATGGAGGGGGTTGTGGAGTGGCTTGGATTAGACAGGGACGACGGTGAGGAGGAGGAGGAGGAGTGGGTGCTAGAAAGGATGGACGACCTACACGACTTGCCGAGCGGATCAGCAGCAGCAGCGGAAAGAAGGGAAGACGGACGCGCCAGCGAGGCGTGGAGGCACCACTACAGGCCCAGAGCGCATGGCTTCGTTGTCCCGGGGCCGGGACGCGAGCCGGAGGTGTATTATCTCGCCTCTGAGACTGTGGGGAGGGAGCTCGGGCCGGATGATACGCGGGACCAGGGAGGATGGGTGGGGAGGGGGATCCCGGCGTGGGATTGGACGGATTTGAGGGGCGTGGGGGACTTGCTGGGTCCGGCGCCCGTCCAAGATGATGTGGGAAGGGTTATGAGGGACGGGACGTTGGAGGGAGGGGGAGAGCATGATGAGGGGGAAGGAAATGGAAGGGGGGGGAAGTGTGGGGAATAGTGTAAGTAAAGGGACGGCGGAGATGAGCGTGGGGAAGGAGAAGTCCTCATAAAGCACAGTATAGAAACGTGAAAGGTGGAATAGAAGCCTTACGGACATAGAAGATGGAGCAATTTAACGATATTGACGTTGTACTGGACATTGTGTGCCGTCGAGAGCCAGTGCGCTTCGAACTGCTTGAAGATGCGCGGAGATTCGAAACTGGGTCTTGAATGATTGACGGGGGTTGGAGAAGGAACAAGAGTGCTGAAGAGCTACGGATATATCAGAGTGCAGAGTAAGGAAAGCCATGAAATGAGAAGCTAGAAAGATGAGACTTGTTTATCTGGTGCTCAACGTGAGAGAGTGGAATGAGATATTTGGTAAAATCGTTGCTGGTTATTACTCTCATTTAAACGGCTGCAACCACCGGAGCCTCTAAAGCTGATAGATCTCGCTTGCTTAACAACGCGTGCCGGAATGCTGACAATCACATACTCCTGGATGATAGTAGGTAGCAACATGATACCGCGATGCTTTCCAGTGTCACCAACTAGGTTCTGTAGTGAGACGAGCATGCGAGCCATTCGCTCCCTTAGCTGCTAGAGCGCTGGTGGTTGAGAACGACTAGCAACAACGCTTCATCCAACCGGTGCTCTCCGCTCTGATTTCAGAGCGATGATCGGTTCGACAATGGGCTCCGGTGAACTGTGCACACAACGGCGGCGAAGGCGAGAGTTGCGCGGTGCTCTGGACCGACAAGATGCGCAGAGTGATTCCAGCACGAGTCTGGAAACACCACCGGTTCCTTCCTCAAGGGACACACGCGCTGCTCGAGCGCGGATGCTCAGACCATCGTGCCTCAGGTACGAGTACCGTTGCCTCTCTCACCTCAGACGAGAGCTGCTTCCCCTATCCACCCATCACGACGGCCCACCGCCCACATCCAGCGCCCCCGCCCCCTTCCCGCCCCTCTCCTCCCCCTCCGCCCTCCCCATCCCCACCCAAACCCCCACCGTCGCAACCCCCTTCAACCCCGCCGCAATCCAAAAAATCCCTTGCAGCGGGACCCCTTTCCTCATAAGCCACGCCGCCATCACCGCCCCCGCCAGCAGCAGCACCACGCCCCCCAGCCTGCGATCTCTCTTCTTGTTGCGTCGGGCCAGCAGCCCCGGATCCCCCGCAAGGTCGCCATACCCACTCGTCAGCACATTAACCGGCAGCTCACTGTACCCCAGCATCCGACTCGTCGCGATCTGCGCGCCCGCCTGCAGACTCAGCGCCGGCACGGCCGTCACAATGCGGATATCGCCGAGGGCGGAGCCGTCGCCGCGGTCGTCCTGCGGGACGAGGTGGGCGGCGCAGAGGGCGGCGGCGAGGGCGATGAGCAGGGTTTGGGCGGCGAAGGAGAGGAGCAGGGTGAGCCGGCGGAGGGGGGGAAGGAGGCGAGAGAGGAAGGGGGGGAGGAAGGCGCCGAGGAGGAAGGAGGAAAGGGAGATGAGGGTCGTGGCGGTGGCGTGGGGTTGGGAGGTCGGGAGGGAGGCGGTGCTGAGGCCGAGGATTATGGTGTTTCCTAAGGATTGGGTGGGTTAGTGGGTGGAGGGGGTTAGGGTTTTTGTGGGGGGGGGGGTGGAGAGGGGGAACTACCTGTTTGCATGCTGACGAAGACGCCCCAGTTGTTGAAGCTGGCGGCGTCGCAGAGGCCGGTGGCGAGGGAGCAGATGAGGAGGGCGAGGTCGCCGTACTTGGGGCTTATGGGCTCGAGTAGGTAGCGTTTGGTGAAGAGTCGCTTGACCTTCATCTTGGTGATTGCGTGTCGTGCGTGCTATTGAAATTGCGATGTCCTATATTGCGCAGCCGCATGCAATTGCTTCTCAGGTTCGACAATTGGTCTTCTATATGTGCATGTATACATGATTGCGGGTGCTGCTGGCGTTATCTTTGCGATTGGTATTGATATCTGAGTCACTGTTGACCTCGGGCAGCGTAAGTGAGCGGCATCTTCCGTGGCTCGATCAGATAGTGAACAGAAGAATAGTGCATTCCCGGGCGGCAATAACAGAGTACACTGAGTGTGTGCAGCAAGATAAACAGAGTCCATCATCTATACCAGATGCTATCTGCATAAATATCCTCAATCGCTATATGCCAAACCCAATCGCTCCGTGACTCAAATGCTCCGAATGCAGTAAACCATGCCCAGAATGCTCCCGACAACGCCCAGCTTCAACCCCGTTGAAAGCTCAGAGAACACGTCATGCAACCATGTACATACGCAATGCCATGCACCAAACAACACGCAACCATCTACAACAACAAACGCACCCCTCACAAAACCCCACCATACCCCCTCTCCACCCCTCCCCCCAACAACGCCCTCTCCTCTCCATCTCCCCGCTGACTGGCCTCACTCCCCGGCCTCGGCGTGCCCGCCTCACTCACACTAGGCACCCACCCCCTCATCCACCCACTAACCCTGCGCCACTTCCCCAGCCTTGGCCTCCCCTCCCTACCCCCAGCCCCAACTCCCACCAACACCCCCTTCTCCCCCGTCCTCCTCTCCCCAAACAACCAAAACTGCACTCCCACCGCCGCATCCATCACCAGCACCCCGGCAGCCCCCAGCCAAAAGGGCGCAGCCCTCCCCACCCACTCCGCCCTCTCGCTGCCTCCCTCCCCAACCCAGCCCCCGCCGCCGTAGGGCGGAAACGAGGACCAGGCGCACGGGTTGGACAGCAGAGAGGACGCGTAGAACAGGTTGCCGAAAAAGGCGGCCGCGAACAGGCTGGCGCTGAGGCCGGCGGTCGAGCGGCGCCGGTGGTTTTTGTAGAGCTGGGGGAGGCGCGAGCCGAGGTAGAGGAGGGTGGAGAGCCAGGAGAGGAGCGCGCCGGCTGTGGCGGTGGGGGTGTGGTTGTGCGGTTTGGAGGACAGTGGGCTGGTGGTGATGGGAGAGGCTTGGGCGGTGATGGCGAGGATGAGGGCGAGGTAGAGGACTGTTCGTGGGGAGGGCATTGGGGAGGTGGAGGTGCCGAGGCGGTGGATCGTGCGGTTTGTCGGTGTGGTCGCGGTGAGCGAGGAGGCGGTGTCTGGAGATGGTGATTTGGTGAAGGTGGGCATGCGGAAAAAGCCCGGTTGGATGGGGATGTCGGCTGCTTTGCTGCTTGTCGAATGACCCTCCGGCGACGGCGCTGCGGTGCTGGAGATCGACATGCCGTCGATGATCTCCTGCATATTCGCACCACCTTCTCTACCACGTTTACTATTGCCTTGCTTCCGCACGCTCTTGAAGAAGCTGCCGTGCTGGAGATGTTCGTACCACAGCCACTGCCCCACCAGCATGCAGTCGACGAAGCAGTAGTATCCGGCGATAATGATCTGCCATAGCGCTTGTCTTGTGAAGATGGAACCAAGCAGATTCGACAGGTCTCCTAACAACCATTCAGCCAAGAAGAATATGCTGAGGCCGGACGTCGACCGAATGGTGTAGTTCTTGTATATCTGCGGGAGCTGAGCGAACAGCCAGGACACGATGCTGAGCGTGCCGAGTAAAGTCGAGAGGAAGGCTAGGTTTGTTGGCACACAGGTGTTGAAGGTCGCTGAGAAGCGGTATAAGAATGCGTTGGCCGGTTCGCAGTGTTGAGGTGGTGCTGATGACGCCGGCCACAAGGACATGGTGTCGCTGAGCGTGCGTATGTCGAGTAGAGCGACTGCTAGGTTATATTAAGCCTCTAATCTTTGAGTCGGGTTTATCAGGCCCATATGATGCTCTTCTATATCAGCAGCCACGCTCAGGTGCCTGAACGGCTCAGCCACAGGCTGACTCGACACACGAGCCGGATGTCTCAGGTTCTAGGCGGCTGTGAATGCAAAAAGACCACAGGAGAATCGAGAACCTCTGGGAAGAAGTTTGGATCTAGCAACGACACTGGCAGCTGCGTACAATCGCAAGACAGACGGCCGAGAAAGTACGTCTGTGTCTCTAAGGTAGTATGGACAGGAAGCTGTCAACGAAAACTGCAGTCTAGAATACTCGCAACGAAAATGCTACAGAAGAGGAACGACAGAAGAATGGGCAGCTCAAGAAGATGGAGAGAGTAGAGGGGAGTGTTCAGATAGAGCGTCACGCTCCATAATGGAGGAAGGTTAAGGCGTTCGATCGGATGTAAGTGCAAGGTCGGGTAGGCGGGATCGGAGCGCTACCCCAGTGCCTGCGGGCACATGTAGTTGAGGACCCATTATTCACGGCTGTCGCGCCAGCACAGAGATAAGAGGAGCGAGGAGATGCCGACTCTCTCGAGTCAAGTGGGTGTGCTGGTGACACAGTCGGCTTAGGTTGAGAGACGGGTGTTGATAAGGGATGGAGGGGCTGGCCTATCGTAGCGCGGGGTGTTGTAAGGTCGCTAAATTAAGCTGCGTCTGGCTGGTCCACGTGAGTAGGCATAGCTAAACGGTATTGAGGAGGTCAGGCCGAACGGCAGCTGCTATGAAGGTCGATCATGTCCGTCCTTCTAAAAGGAAACATGTCTGCAGGCCGACGGTTTGCGGAGCAGCTGGATATAGCATTGCTGATTCGGCATCACGGGGTAAGTACAAGTACCTTGGCGGCATCCCCAGATGCAACCAGACAAGAAGCAGACACCGGGAATCTCTGGGAGATCGCGAGAGCGCAAAGTTTATGCTCAGCTTCTCGTGTTCAACTGAGGCTGGAGGACAGCCAGGCTGAAGCGAGGCATCTTCAGCGACTCTAGCAGGCCAAGAAGACATCAACCGTCCTCATCAAGCCATGAACAACATAGTGGCATTGTTGTTTGGCTCCAGCTGTACGGCACATCGCTGTTTTTACACTGCATCAGGGAAGTAATGCCACGTTCCTACCATATGCCTCTCGGATATGTCCGTCTATCCCGTCACGGGTACCTCAGCTCATTGCACGAATTCGTCCAAGGAAAGCCTCAAACTCCAGGTTGTCCCTCTTCTTGCCAGTTCACACCGCCCTGGAGCTCGAGAGTTGGGTCCAATGGCTGGCGGCATAGTCTTTCAGGTAGATATCTCGAACCTCTCACTGGTTGAAATGGAGCAGGGATAGCTCGCCTGGAGCTCGTGTCACCTTCAGCCTGTCAGCATGCATGGCTTCAGCGTGAGATGAGGCGCAGTCAGCGAAGACACGGCAAGAAACTGGTGTTTGAGCTTCTGCCTTCATCTGCCATATATAAACAGCTTGCCAGCCTCGCTGATGAACTCGCCCGTCGTGTTCAAGCCCTGATAAACGAGGAATCAAGGTAGCCTTTGCCAATCTGTCGCTGTTCTCCTTTGCCTACGAAGCGTCTGCTTTTCTCTATCCGGGTGTTAGAAGTTCCGTCCGAAACTATTAAACATAAGCAAGCAAGCCTGAAGAGCATGGCGGCTAATGGCACGAACGGTGCTAATGGCACCCAACACTCGGTTGCTGAGCGTCTTCAGAGAGACTACATCCTCCACGACATCCTAGAGAACGTCGACAGGTATAGCAAAGAGTACGACAAGGTCGACTACGAGCCTCTCAAGAACGATGTCATCAAAAAAGTCCTCGACGAAGACTTCGATCCTGAGGTCCAGATCAGAGGCTTTCTGAAAGCTTTCCGCCATACCCCAGCGTACAAAGCGGCTTTTGCGAAGATCGAAAGCGACCAACTCAAGAACCAGATCAATAGCTTCATTGAAGGGAGCTCTCCGGAAGAGATTGTCGGTGACAAAGGTTTCCATCCCACCAAGCATCCGAGCCCGCCGACCAAGCACCACTTCTCTCTTCTCAGCGCCTTGAAGAAGCTTGTCTCGAGTGGACTTGAGATTAAAGAGTTCCTCGAAGATGGAAAAGCCCATGTAAAGGAATTCTTGGAAGATGGAGAGCATGTGTCGCCAAAGCACTACCTCAAGGACGTTCCGGTATTGTATGAGGATAAGGCAGACACAAAGGTCATGGAGGTAAGTCTATAACGTGTTTCCGTAATTGCAGTGATGGACGTTGGAAACACTCCACGCAGATAGCTGCCAGAGTGTAGTCTGTAGCGAACATTTGCATCTGTCCAAAAGCAACTCCAGCCACTTCGGTTGGATGGATAGAATTCTTCTCACTTTTTCCGCCTCACACACATCTCAAGACGAGTTTGCCTTTCGCTGGAGTCGTTGGTCTGACGTGACTAGGTTTACTCCAACCTGCCTTTCGAAAACTGGGGCGAATCCGTGAAGAACAGACCACAATACACTTTTTTGCCGACTACCGTCCTTGGTGTCCAGAGTATTGTCAAGTTCGCTTCGTCGAATAACCTGCGCGTCCGCTGCGCAGGATACCGGCACAGCTGGAGCTCGACTTTCTCTCAAGACAACGAAATATTCGTCTCCTTCGTCAATATTGAGGAAGTCACGCACATACCGGACCCGATGAGCATCCTCCCCAGTCCCTACGACGGAAAAGTGGTCCCCGAACTGAGGACGATCGAGTTGAAGGAAGCCATATCCGACTCAAAGAGACTCTGCCGCGTCGGCGTCGCCGCCACCAACGAAGACTTCCGCCGCTGGGCTGTCAAGAACGATGCCTGGGCTTTGCCCGTCGACGTCATCCTCGTCGAGGTGACAATCGGCGGTGTGAACGGCCCCATCTGCCACGGCGCAGGTCGCCAGCACAAGACCATCTCCGACTACGTGCGCCGCATCGAGTACGTCGACTGCCACGGCGCGCTCCAAGAAGTCAGCGACCCGGTCCAGATCAAGGCGGCGGCAGGCTGCTTCGGCCTACTGGGCGTCGTCACGCACATCACCTTCGAGCTGGACGCGATGACCTACGCCGTCATGGAGCCGCGCAAAGTCGACATCGGCCTGGCGATCCCTCCCCCCACGAAAGAAGACATCCCCATCGCGCTGCGCAGCAGCTGGTACGATGCCGCTGACGCCTCCGCCCAGCTGTCCGCCGCGACCGCCGACTTCGAGCGCCGCGCCGCTGACGACTACTACTCGGAATGGTTCTGGTTCACGTACCAGCAGAAAGCCTGGATCAACACGTGGAACACCGTCGCCTCCCCCGAGGGCTCAACCAACTACCCCAACGACGCGCAGGTCTTCCTGCAGTGGGTCGAGAACTGGCTCGGCGGCGTCGTCACCGCGCACCCCTTCTTCCGCGCGCTGCCTGGCACCTGGCAGGCCCAGCTTCTCGCGACGATGGGCATGGCCGCGCTGCCACCCACGAGAGGCGAGCACGCGGAGCCCGTTTTTAAGACCGCGCTGCCGAATGCGCTGCATTTTAGGCGCGGCATTCAGAACATGCGGGTCAGAGACATGGAGTTCCAGATCCCGCTGCCAGCCAAGCAGGACGATCCGAGCAAGCCGGATTTCGGCATCGTGCAGCGCGCGTGGTGGGACGCGATCAAGCTGGTGTACGCGTACGCGGAGGGGAAAGGGGAGGACGAGGACCCGAGCTGTCCGATGCGGTTGACGCTGGAGCTGCGCATCATGGGCGGCAGCGACGTACTCATGGCGCCGCAGAAGGGGAATGACCTCGGCACGGCGAGCATCGAGGTGCTGAGTATACCCGATGCGGTGGCGGACGACGAGTGGAATGGGTTTTGCCAGAAGGTGGCGGAGATGTGGATGGGGTATGGGGTTAATGCGCGGCCGCATTGGGCGAAGGAGTGGGAGGGGGTGAGGATGGGGGGCATGGATGCGAGGGAGTATTTGAAGAGGGTCGCGTATAAGGAGCAGATCCCGGAGTTTAGGAGGGTGTTGGGGGAGATTGGGGAGAGCCAGGGGTGGAGCTTGGAGGAGTTGCAGGGGAGGTTCTCGAATGAGTTGTGGGATAAGATTGTCTTCGAGGAGTGAGTGTGATGGGGTTGATGTTGTGTTGAGGTTCACACCGGGGTCCCAGCGTGATGCGCGTGTTTATGAGAGGAGGACGTTGATATACTGGTACGTGTTTAGCCGTCTGCTTGTGGTGGATCAGAGAAAAGCAAACTTTCCGTTCAAACTGCACCTCCGTCTCCATACGTTGACTGGTGTCGTTGATGCTACACTCCTCGGCTTGACCACTATTAGCCGTGAGTGTCCTCCGGACTATGGGGAGTACACCTCTATCAACACTCCATTCGACAGCAAGACCCTCTACTTGCCAACTGATAAGCTAGTAAGACTATCATCGAACGCGAAGCATTCACGAACCCACGGAGCAAGATCCTGGGTCAGGCATCCGGGACGGGTTGTACCGTCAAAACACACCCGCGTTCGACGATGGTGGAGCTCACTGCCCGATCCGGAACCTTGCAGAAGTACCGTCGAACGCGGGTGTGTTGTGTTCTGACACAACACAAGGTGTTTTTATATAAAAGTCCATGTTCCAACGCGGCTAGGTGTGTCTCTTGACTGTGGTCGTGTTCGCGACCTCGGCTCAAGAGCCCATCCGCTACGGCCATGATGAGTTTGGACTGTTCCGTGAACTATCATCTCCTTGCGACTCTTCTTTGAATGCTTTGAGTGGTTTGGACTGTGGGAGGCGTACAAAACAATAGTATCCCCCAAAATGTATATAGCCACGATCAAATGCTCCTATCTTGCGATGGTTCTCCGTAGATTCTCGAGCAAAGTTCTCAGCGAACGCCCCTCTCTACAAGTCCGTCACCCAATAGCCCGAGTTCTCCACATCTCCTTCTCTGACATCTTCTGCAAGCGGTAGGAGCACAGGCGTGCCCCCTATCACCCTGAGACATGGCGAGTGATTTGTCGTGCACCATCTGCACGCCACAGAGATGCCATCCTTCCATTCAGACGGCTTCGAGCTGGCGTGCCGACATACGCACGCTGGCGTCTTCTTTGCCTTCTTCCACTTCCCTCCTACCAGGAGCTCTTCGACTTTCGCTGCAACCCTGGGGGGGATATCTTCTGGCGATCCCGGCTCGTATCTCTTCGAGAAATTGCCCCTGATCAGGGGCTTGAACGCGTCTGTCCGGGGGCGTTTCCTGCTCGGCCCTCTCACTTCCACCTCTCCCTCCCCCTGGTCCGTCCTCTCTGCCGCCTGTCTGTTCTCTTCCTCCACCTCCTTGAGTCTCCCCCGACTCTGTCTCAACTCTTCCTCCAGCTCTTCAAACTTCTCGCGACTCTGCCTGCGCTCCTCTTCCAACTCGTCAACCCTGTCTCTTTCGTCTCTGAGCTCTCTCTCTCTAGCCCGTTCATTCTCTCATCTTTTTTCCGTAGGCTTTCGGTCAGTCTTGCATTTTCCGCTTTCAGGGCACCTAGACCCTCGTCGTAGCGGGCCAATCTTTTCTCCAGATCTTCACGATACGTTTTCTTTTCGAGCTCTACATCATTCGTCAAGTTTTCAGCCGACCTAAGCGTCTGGCCCGCATTTCCGTGGATATCCGACAGTGTTTGCAGACATTCTAGGAAGCCGGGGACTTAAGCCGGCTGAGAAGGTGAATGAGCTTTGGCTTTCGGCTTGGCCTTCGGCTTCACCGATTCTATGGATGAACTGGGTGTTGGTAACGTGTCTTGCGTTCGAGTAGGGCCATGATGGCCTTGGCCGGAAGTCAATGCAGCCGTATCTACTTGTTGCGGTGCATGTTGATGCGTGGGAAGGCCAGGGTTCTCTGATTCTCTGATTCTCTGATTCTCTGATCCCTCGCCCGTATGTTTTCAATCAGCTGCACATTCTCCGCCTTCAAAGCACGTAAACTTTCGTCATAACGGGCCATTTCCTGCTCCAGTTCTTGATAGGGGGTCGAGATTGGCTGGCTCTTTAGCGGCAATACAAACATCGTATTCTGAGCCAGTGACTTTCATCAGTTTGCCGCTCCACACACCAGTGAGATCAGGAATATCGATGAATATCTCCGACCCTGGCCCGGGCAAGAGAATCTTACCCCCGGCGAATTCGCCATCGCCGCCAAGCCGCACGAGGATCTTGTAGTATCCCGGTTGCGAGGAGATCCGGCTGAAATGCGCGATGTATCGTTTGCCAGGCGAGAGTTGATCCTTGAAGATCAATTCTTCATAGTCGCGATGTCACAATAGGGCAGGTGCCATGATATTCTCGAGTAATTCACCTGAGCCACTGGCGCAGGCTAAGGCCTTCGTCCTGAAAGATGGTGGCGTGTTGCTGTGCATCGCGCTTCGGAATGCGTAGCCAGGGCGGTATTGGCAGGGGCTGTTGGCAGTTGAGGTACTTCGTAAAAGGGCTAAGCTAGGTACAGTTAGCAGCGTTCATTGATATTGCGAAGAAATGTACCATCTCCGTGTGCTCGAAGTAGTTCTCGTCAAGCTCCCAGAACCAAGATGCCCTCCCAAGTTGCTTCACAGGTGAAAGATGCCGCAGTGTGACCGAGATATTGTGGAAGTGCTTCATGGGTTCGAAATCGGTGCGATATCGCTGCGGGAACCAGATCACCACACTCGCCGCTGGCTTTGAAGCCTTCTGTAGCAATTCCTTGCACCAATCGGGCTTCACTTCCTCGGTGCCCGTTCGAAATACCGAGGGACCCTTACTGGCAAAGGCTTGGAAGAGGATACGACAGAATCGTATCCCCTGCCTCTCCGCAGCCGTGTCTTCCAGATTCTTGATCTCAGCTGTAAACTGGTCGTGCTGGGTTTGGTGAGGTCCATCGCGTCCACGCTGAAGGCTCGGGCGTCGTCCGGGTCGTATACCAGGGTGTATGAGGCTCCTTGTGCCTCGATGCGAACTTTGAACGTAAGAAACCAGTGACTAGTGAGACGAGCCCCCAATAAGTGGGAAGTTAAATAAGGTGGGTGTGAAGAAGACTCTGCAAGTAGTGGGGTGAGAAGAAGAGGTTGTAAGTGGTGGGGCGGGAAGATGAGGTTGTAAGAGATAGAGCGGGAAGAAGATACTAGAACAAGCCTAAATGAAACAAGCTGAAGGGAAAGTGAACGTAGCGTAGTAG
>JAKLMF010000468.1:0-14601 GCA_022813555.1 Botryosphaeria agaves | reverse complement strand
ACTGTCCCCCAAGCTCTGGGAACTGCCAACAACGACCTCATTACTGTCGGTGGAGTGGAATCTGACGGAAGCTTATGGATTCCAACCACACCGGAGCACCTGGGGCCTCTGGGTGCGGGCCGCGCAGGTGGTTCGATGACAGTGTATGCACAGGCAAAAGATGTACTGACTTACTCGAACAAGGGTGTTGTAGAGCTCAGCGCTGGCACCAGTGTTGCAGCTCCGGCTGTCGTGGGTATGGTCCTTCTTGTCATTGGTTCATGCTGAGACACGGTATAGGCTGGCCTTGCGGCTTATCTATTGGGACACCCTACACTAGCCACTCAATTCCCACGGTGGAGTGTCGGATCAAAGGTTAAGGAATGGATCGTTCAACATGCCCACCAAAGAGTTCCCCCGGACAAACGCATACCTTTCCCAGCAAGCCAACTAAAGTATCAGCTCCCCGATGCCTTGAAGGTGGCGTACAATGGGGCTCGTGATTCGCCAGATGACAAAGGTACGGCACGTATAAATATCTGCCTGCTTACCTGCGTGTATTAGACTTACATCGTACAGCATGTCCTCAGGGCCTGAAGTTCAAACGTGACGAGGGTGGTAGCAACTCGTCTTGTGTCGCAACGTCTGCAAGCATTGCGTCGTCATCATTTTCCTCAAAGGTCTCGTCCATCACCACATCTGTCTCGATTCCATCGACAAGGCAAGTTCAATGACGAGTGTTTGTGGTGCTTGGCTCGTACAATAACACCTTTGCTAGGTCTTCGACGAGGCCCTCGAGTGCTCTTCCAACCACGTCCTCAGCGCTTCCCTCCAGCAGTAGCAGTAGTAGCAGCAGTGTCACCAAGTCCAAGTCATCTGTGGCAGCATCATCAGTCCCAGCATCAGCCAGCATCACCTCAACCTCTGCCCCGTCAACTCCACCGAAACCATCCCCGGGAATTGTCGTGTATCGCGAGGACTCCTGCGATGACACTAAGAAGTGCAGCAGCTCAGCCCGCATCTGGGAAACCACATCCGGACAGTCCGTAGACGTGTGCAAACGCGAGTGGATTTATTCCAATGACTTAACCGGAGCAGCCCAAACCATTGCCGATCGACCTTCTATGGTCCTTGGTCCATTCTCGTCTCATGACCTAAGAGGCTGTCAATATATCTCTACTGAGGAGTCTGAGGGCACACTGAATTGCGATGAGTCATCTGTCCAGTGTCACAAACCAACAACACCGTCCCAGGATTGCAAGGACCAACCCCATCTTCTCACAGACACGTTTCTTCCTATTGATTATTGCGACTTGTCAAACAAGAAAGACACAAGTCTGCTCACTTCGACTTCTACTAGTTCGACCGCGCCACCTCCAGCTCCAACCAAAGACGTCGACCAAGGCATTCTCACCTGCGGGACCCGAACTGACCAGGGCAACCCTGAGTTTTGGATGACTCTTAAGACGCAGACTGGAGAGCCATTGACCGATGCAGTGTATCGGTTCTGTCAGGTCCTCAAAGACAAGAAAGCTCGTTTCGGACCGGCTTACAAAGAGTGGGAGATTAACGACGAATGGAGCTACAACAACCATACAATAGATCCAATAGTGGTCTCTACCAAGTGGTTGCACAACGACAATTGTCCCACTCTGGATTTTGCGAAGAATGTCAAAGACGCGGTGAAGACATGTGAAGCGCGGCTGAACAATGTAGTGAACCTCTGTAAGTCTTGTTTTGATCCAATCGACGCGATGCTTGGTCGCCTTTCGGCTGCTTAGGCAGAATTGTAGAGTACGAGCGCTGACAGCGTAACTAAAACCCAGGTGACACTGCTTTCAATGGCAAGTACTAGTGGAAGCAAGGCGGGAAGTTCTTCCGCGACTGCATCGAATGGAAGATCACTCGCGACACCTGGAGCGAACCAGCGCCCACCGAAGACAAGTACCGTCTAATGCCGTGCCGTATTGCGGGAGACTGCAAAAGCTTGAGCTGCATACAGGGTGACAAGCGGGTCTGTACGGCGCAGGATGGACCACTGTGAGTGCATGTCTCTTTATGGTTGGGCGTACACTAACAGCGATGTTTACTCATAGATATTGTCGTTGTGTCTGAGGATTGATTTTTTACGAGCAGCTACCGGAGTCAGATTCGGCAGCGAAGTTGCGTTGTCATCGCTGATCACATGTTTCCCTCTTACGATCGTTGAAGGTGCGGCCACCACAAGAGATTGCAGAAGTAGCCACCACAGGATATAATAGGATGAATCCTTTTTGTTAGGAGATGTGTCTTTCATGAGCAACCACATGCTGTCTATAGGGTATTTATATCCAAAGACTCAAAAGGAACAGCCCAACGTACTACAGCGTCATCACTCTACTGCCGTAAGGTATACCAATCAGAACATGCGCCCAACCACTATCCAAATCTACTCTCGTACGCATACCCAAATCCATCGCGGTACAACAAGCCCCCATCACAACCCAACCACCTACCGGACCATGACCATAACCATGACCCCCACCACCACGCACCACCCATTCCGTCCCCCCACCACCGCCGCATCCCCCTTCTTGTCCGCACTCCACCCCGCCGCGGCCGCCGCCCCCGTCGCCACCGCCCCCGAAGCAACAGTCGTACTCGTCCCCGCCTGCTGCTGCTCCTCAGGCACATCCGCAACCGGATACACACCCACACCGTCCGTGGCGCCCGTCCAGCCGAGCGGCTCGCCGTCCGCGGTGATGGCCCTGCCGCGCACGAAGGCGTCGACGCGGGTGTGGTTCGGGGAGAGGTCGATCGTGGTTTCGAAGCCGGTGCGGAGAGAGGTGTGCAGGGGGTACCAGGTTGTTGCGTTCAGGGTTGCGGCGGTGCAGATTATCTGAGGGAGGTTAGCTGGTGGGAGAGATGGGGATGCGGATGCGGATGTGGGGAACGGGTTGGGTTGGCTTGGGCTTACCCATTGTGAGACCTCGGTCGCGCCGTTCCAAGAGAGGTGCGCTTTTCCGCCTGCCTTGTCGTAGTAGATGTCTGGCGGGGTCACGGGCTTGCCGGTCCAGGGGAGCTTGTAGGCGCGGTAGGAGTTCACGACGTTGGTCCGGGCGAATTGCACGTCTAGCAGGATCTCGCCGTTGGAGTTGAGCTCGCTGAAGTAGGGCTGGGAGCCGAAGCCGAGGAAGAAGTTGGATTGGGGATCGCTGGCGTTGATGCTTTGCAAGTTGCCTTCGTACTTGGCGAACGTCTTTGCGTCGTTTGTGAACTCTATTACTAGGTTGACTGTCTTTGCCGTCTGGTCGACCGACAACAGTAGACCGCGTGAGTAAGGGCTGCTGGCTTCGACGCCATTGTCGAATATTGTCATTTGGTTCTGGGTCACGCCGTCCGTCCACCTGGCGTCGTGCTGGAACGCAAAACCTGCTGCAGCGTCGACTTGGAAGTCAGATTGCTTGCCATGCATGCGCCAGATGATGCTACCATCCTTGCCGGAGACCTTGTAGATACAGTTCATTACGCGTGCGGAGACCAAGTAGTCGCCAGCAGGATCCTTTTCAACGGAGTTGATGTGAAACCAGTCGAAGGGTTTGGTTGGAGTGCCAGTTTCCGCAAGCTGGTTGTATGATTCGTTAAGGCCCACATGCTTGGAGGCGTTCCACGTGAAAAGTACTTGGTTCGTCCCGATGTCGATTTCCTGGAACATCCCTTCGAAGATCCATCCGTCTACCGGGCCACCCATAGGTGTCAGATCCTCCTGAACAACCGCATAGATGATCACTATTGCAGTATCGTCCGGAGTGATCATGAACTCGTGAAGATCGCCCACTATCATGTGTGTCAGTATTGTCTGTCTCGCTCGGTAGTCCCGCAAATAGCAACGCACAGCCTGGGTAGCCAACCGCGGAGAAGTGAGCAATCTCGGCATAAGACTGATTAAGGATGTAGTACGATCCATGACCGTAACCTGTGTCAAGACATCAGCGTTAGCGCAGGTTGCAGTCTTGAGGCAGATCTGGCAGTCCTCCTTACCATCAAGCAGTTTTCCAGACCAGAATGTTAGGACTGGCTCTCCCTTGTACGTCTGTGTGCGAAAGTCGAAAGGCTCTGTATAGTTCACTCCTGTCCAAACGAGAGTCCCAAGTCTTTCTTCAGAGAATTCGAATATGCAGGGAACGTTCTGTGTCGATGAAGGCTTGCCGTCAACTCCGAGAAAGACTAAGCCTGGCGCAAGGCCTGTGCCATTCTTCGTGACAAGTAGCTCTGGCGGCTTGACCTCGGTGTTGGACAAATAAGTTTGATATGGCGATTCGGGTCCGGCGCCGTAAGTATTGAGGTCAAAGACGACGTTGTCTTGAGCTACGGTGAAGGAGGGTACAAGTGAGAGTAGAGCAACAACGAGTGACAACCGAGCCATAATAGCCGCACAATTATGGATATGCGGTTCGACAAGAGATTTCGGGCCAAGAGAGACTTGCATCAACTGTCTTCAAGCAAGAGACGATAAAGGAACGGTTGCTTTCTCGTTGGAAAGGAAATTGCATCAAAGTACGCCGTGAAAATAAAGTGCATGAGAGTAACACTTATAGACACGTCACGACATGTTGTTTGTTTGTGAGATGCAAAGAAAACGTGAAGCACATTGGAGGAAAGTCACCTTACCAGCTCGCTCTCCTCCTGGTTGCACTTACTGTGTGCGAGACATTCTGCAGTTCAATCTTCGAGAAGAAGAAAGAACAACAATAGAGAGCTGGAAATCGTAGGATATCATCTCACATAGGCTATGGCCGCTTCCTGCATACCAATGAAAGCCCTCTGGGCTCTTGATCATGTTGGCAGCGCGCTTGCTGCGTGATGAGAGAGTGAACGGAAGCCATAACCCTCATGCGAAGAGAATGCGGAAGGAAGCTGGGTCTGCCACCATCTTGCCTATTCGCAACGAAAGGCACACAGTCTCTACCATCAAGGGAACTTATCCTTAAGATTGTTGATCCGTATAGAATACTCGTTGTCAAACCTCGGAGTAGAAACCTTCAAAGCCCACGACACATAACTAGGGTCTCTTATTTCTACACGCAGACTCTTTTTACTCGTACATTCCAGACTTGAACGGTACGTAGCTGTTCTTCTGCAAGAAATATATATATCTATGGTTCAAGTCAACTCATTCAAGGTCTGTAGATCCTGAGCAAAGGCCACGCTCCGAAAGCATGCCGCATGAAGCCGCGCCGCCAAGCTCCAACTTCCAAACAACAGTCGACCATCAACGAACATACAATCCTGAAGTTTGGTCGGGAATCTCCTCTCCAACAGACCTCATCACGTACAACCCAGAAAAGCACATCTTTCAATTTCTCTGCTTTGAACCCCTGTCACGTGTCTGCCTGGGACCCAGCTATGAATCCTTCGCTTGTTGTCGGGTTGATGCGTCCTCCCTCGTTGTCTTCATTGACAGCGCGTGCCGCGGCTGGAACGGTATTAGGAGAGCCGCCTATGGCATTTATTTTGGCCCGTTCTCTCCATACAACGTTCATGGGCTCGTACCCATCCACAAGGACCAAACTGGACTGCGAGCTCTCTGGGAAGCACTGTTCCATGCGTTGAGGATCATCAGCAGCATAAGGCAGCGAAACCCCGGTCTGGTAAATATCAAGATTGCGACGCCTAATGTGCAGTTCATCACATACATCACTCAAGATTTCGACTTCCCAGTAACCGATCCAAATTTGAATGATCACGAGAGCGGACAGGGGTTTGATATTCAGTTCGAGGAGTTCGAACTGGGGTACAAACGGCTGTGGGATCTCCAGTGTAATGACAACCAAGACTTGAGGTACCAATTCTGGCAAGTAGGAAGAGAGCGCAATCGCAATGCGAGTCGGATGGCGGAACAGACTTTGTACGCAGAAGAGACTAAAGAAACTGCGGATGGAGGAGTAACTTGGCAGCGAAGGATGCGACCCCCGCCGCCCGTGGCTATATCCTTCCGGTGATTTCTCGAGAATGTCGACTCAGCAACTGAACCTTGGGAGTTGTGGTGGACATGACAGCATGGCACCATCAATGAGTACATTCATTCAGTACACAACAGCAGCTCACGGTATACGTTGTAGACAGGTAGGATGGGTTTATCGTTCCTTTATTGTGGTGTTCTAAGCACGGAACATGTCCTTCAACTCGCTCCTCCACCTATTTCTTCATCGACTCGTCTTCCATCTCATCAACGTATTTCATCTTGCTCGTAGAATGACCCCACAATGGAAGAAGCCCGCCCCACCGCAAGCCCCCTTTCCCCCCCCATCACCACTCCCGCCCCCACTCTACTCCCACCTCCTCTGCAACCCATGCGTTCCCCTCTCCCCAACCCACTGATCAAACGAGCTCGAATCCGACCGCTGGTGGTGATGGCGGATCGGCGATCTCGCGTAAAGCTGGACGTACGCCGGAATGGGGCGCCGGTCAGCGGTGTACTGGCGGCAGAGCTCCTTCATGGCGCCGCGCGCGTTCTCGGGATAGACTGGCGGGACGGACTGATAGAGGCGCACGGGCGGCAGCGTCTCTAGGTAGTCGAGGTAGCGCTGGGAAGGCTTGGAGCAGCAGCAGCCCATTTTGGCGAGGTGAGTGGGGGTGGTGGTGATTGTGGATGCTGTTGGAGGCGGGGGTGGGTTGGGGGTGGTGGTGTTGAGTATGTGTAGGCGGCGAGAGGTGTGTGGAGAGGAGATGAGGAGAATGGAAGAGTTGTTGGAGGTTGTTGTCGGTAGTGGATGTGCGACGGGTGAGTTGGTTGTTGGCAGGTGAGATTACTGCTGGTTGATGGATGGAACAGAGCGAGGGACCTCGCGCCTTTTTATGGCCAGAGGGGATTTACCCAGATCACAATACTAGAGCAGAGTTTGGTGGAGGAGAGCATATTCGCATCCTCGTTCCGTAGTTCGCAATGGTCCCACCCCCCATAAAGTCAAAGCACAACAGAATTGCGCGATGAACCCAAATGTCATTGACTAGGTTGGTGGCTCGACTCACGCTTTGACGAGTTGATGTGCTCTCAGTATAAGAACTCCAAAGTCCCCCCTCCAAGCGAGGCATAGTGTTGGAAATTTTCTCCCGTGGTTCTGGTACAAACAGACCACGGGACATATCATCACTCTGACGAGGACTCACTAGCCAATGACGAAGATGGACAAGCTGTCTTCCAGAAATACGCATCAACCATTGATCGCGCCATTCTCGGCATGGATATCGCAGGAGCCAACTCCTACTGGAACGCCACCACATTACACTCCGTGAGCCGTCGGCAAGCCACACTCAGCGTAAGTGAAGTCACCGAACAGGTGCAAGACGCCAAGAAGGACATGGAGAACAAGAATGTCTCCTATAAGCATGTACACCCCTCGAGTGACAGAGAAGCGGGGCCCCAAGCAGTGCCCAAACCGTGCTCAATTAGTATCGGAATAACTACCTCGATCCTCGTACGCTACTTGTTAACGCGCACAACGGCAGCCTGCCTGATGATCTTGTGTAAGAAATTCCAGCTTGTTCTAACTACGCTAGCAGAAGGTAGCTCGAGTCGAACCTACCACTATTCAACTACTGTTTCTAATAAAGAGAAGAGGGTATAGCAAGGATTCTAAAGAAGAAAAGCAGCTCGAGTCAGGCCTACCACTATTCAAACGACCATTCCTCCCGTGCGAAGAAGGGGTGTGACAGCGAGCTTGAAGAAGGACTTGGGTCTACAGCAACTTGCAGGAACGGCGATCCCGCCAACATATAAAACCGTGGCTGCTTGGAAACCAGTCGGAATCACAATCTATCAGTGTGTAACGTCTGATTGCTTATGTACATATACCTTACAATACAAACATGCTCACGGCTTCTGGGTCTGTGTATGAGTAACTCCCCGCTCAAAGTAAGTCCACTGTCCCTCGGGCGCCGGCTCCTCGAGCTCTTCCCACCTACAAATCAATCAGCATGTCATCCTTGAAAGGCAAACCTCAACCGCAGAGGTCAACTACTTACACCTTCGCCTCGATCATCTTGTCCACTAACCGGTGCTCGCCCTCCGCGACCTGGAGGACCTCCTCGATCAAGCCTGCGGCGATCTCGTTCTCTAGCTGTTGGACTCTAAACACATCCGTTAGCCCAGTCAAACGTAGAGATAAACGTGATTTGCGAAGGCAGGCCATGGCGAAAGTCGCCATGCTACCCTTACTCAGGGAAACATACTGCTCAAGACTCCATCTTGGCTCAGGCTCAATGTTGCTCATCGCATCAGCGATTCTAATCGGGTCCTCGTCCTTATGTTTCAAAATAGACTGGGCCAGCTTCTTCTCCTCAGCAGGTGACTTCGGGCCCTCCAGCCACTCCTCCACCTTCTCGCCATCCCACTCCTCCTCCCTCTCGTCAACATCCTCCTGCGGATTAATCTGAATAAACATGGAGTTGCCCGCCTGGCGCCGGATAGCGAGTCCCTGCTGCTCGAGCGTCTCCGCGCGTCCCGCAATGTGCTTGTCCATCCGCTGCTCCCACGCGTCGTAGCCCTCCGGCTTGACACTCTCTACGATGGCTAGCCGGTGCTTGGTTAGGGCCTCGGTCGATTGGCGGTAGACGGAGGACTCGGGGATCTGCTTGAGCTTGTCGAGCGTCGAGTTGTAGTAGTAGATCAGGGTGGAGCGCGGGGCGGGATGGGTGAAGAGGCCTGTCAGGCCGGTTGGGTTGCCGGGCTCTAGCAAGCGCTGCGGCTTGACGCGGGCGAGAAGTCGAGTGGCGGCCCTCATTGCGGTTGCGGAATTGGGCTTGTCGTCGAGCTGTGGACGGACGGGCTTTGAGGTTGTGACGTTCTGGGTTCGGCGGCGGCGGCGGCGGTCTCGCTTGCGCGAAAGCTGAATGGACGAGGACGAGCACCATGTCCAACGCGGATAGGAGAGCTTCACAAGCACGCGACGAACTCACCAAGCTGCAACTTCGCAGTGAATATTCGCAGTGAATACTCGCAGTCGGCCCTGGATATATCACACTCGTTTCGCATATCGCCTCGGCTGTTCGCAACAAAGACTAAATAAACCGAGAGCAGATGGTAGACCAGCGCTGAACGTTCAACACCAACACCACCGCCGACGCAGGCGCAACTCTACAATATCCGAGGCACATTCTCTACGGAGTAGCTGAACAATATGCGCCTCTCTCTATCGGTCCTGCTATCCGCCGCGCTGTTGTCGCTCGTCCACGCTGCGCCACCTACAGAACCCAGAGGAGACGTAAAGATACAAACAGCAGCGGCGGCGCGACCTACAGACGCTATTACAGATGGATCGGCTGACGGAGCCACCGTATTCAACGGGCAGGAAGTGCCGCCGATGAAAGAGCTGAGTGGTGAGACTTTGAACGAAGATATCAGCAAAGGCTATTGGTACGCTCAGGCATGAACAAGCCGCATCGTAGCAGCATGAACTGATCACACACCTTTGCTACAGGCTTGTTGAGTTCTTCTCACCCTACTGCCACCATTGCAAAGCACTGGCGCCAACATGGCAGACCCTCTACGAATTCTACTACACCTCCAAACCCCTCTCCACCGCCCAACAAGACGCAGACTCGCTCAACTCCTTCACACGCTACTACGACTTCAAGTTCGCCAAGCTCGACTGCATTGCGCACGGAGACGCCTGCTCCGACAAGAAAATCCACAGCTTTCCAACCCTTGTGTTGTTCAAAGACGGCGAGGAAGTGAAGAAGTCGGTTGGCGCGAAGGATTTGAAGACGCTGAGCAAATGGATAGAAGAGGCCCTCGAAACCATCAGACCGGGTTCGAGACCGGCAGAGGGCGTTGTTCTGCCCAAAGTCGGGGCCAAAGAGGTCGACTCGACCGCGAAACCCAAAGTCTCAGAGGGCAAGGACAAAGACGCAGCCGCCGGCGCCGCTGCAGGGACCAAGCAAAACGCCAAGACTGCCGCCACGAAGACCGTTGGAGCAGCATCCAAAGCAAGGGAGACGCCGAATGTCATGGGCACAACGGTGCCGCTGACCGCCGAAGCCTTCCAGAAACTCGTCACCACGACGCGCGACCCCTGGTTCGTCAAGTTCTACGCGCCCTGGTGCCACCACTGCCAGGCCATGGCGCCGAACTGGGCCGAGATGGCGCGCGAGATGAAGGGCAAGCTCAACATCGGCGAGGTCAACTGCGAGGTCGAGAAGCGGCTGTGCAAGGACGCGCGCGTCAAGGGCTACCCGACGCTGCTGTACTTCCGCAGCGGCGAGCGCGTCGAGTACGACGGGCTCCGGGGCGTCGGCGACCTCATCAGCTTCGCTAAGAAAGCGGTTGAAACGGATTCGGGCGTTGTGGATGTGGATGCCGAGAGCTTTAGGAAGATGGAGGAGACGGAGGAGGTTATTTTTTTGTACTTCTACGACCACGCGACCACCTCTGAGGACTTTGCCGCGCTGGAGCGGCTGACGCTCAGTTTGATCGGCCACGGCAAACTGGTTAAGACGAGGGATCCTAAGCTCGCCGAGCGCTTCAGGATCTCCACCTGGCCGCGCCTCATGGTCTCGCGCGACGGCAAGCCCTCGTACTACACCCCGCTCGCACCGAAAGACATGCGCGACTTCCGGCGCGTGCTCGCCTGGATGAAGACCGTGTGGCTGCCGATCGTGCCGGAGCTGACCGCCTCCAACAGCCGGGAGATCATGGACGGCAAGCTGGTGGTTCTGGGCATCCTGAGCCGCAGCCGGGCGGACGAGTTCATCGTGGCGCGGCGCGAGATCAAGAACGCGGCGCTCGAGTGGATCGACAAGCAGACGCATGCGTTCCAGCTGGAGCGGCAGGAGCTGAGGGATGCGAAACAGTTGCGGATTGAGGAGGCGGAGGATCGGAATGATCAGCGGGCGTTGAGGGCCGCGAAGAGTATAAGGATTAATATGGATGAGGTGGAGAGGAAGGAGGTCAGGTTCGCGTGGGTGGATGGCGTGTTTTGGGAGCGCTGGATTAGGACGACGTTTGGTATTGACGTGAAGGATGGGGAGAAGGTCGTCATTAACGACGAGGATGTGAGTCTCCCACATCTGCCATTCTCACAACCACAGACTGTGGGGAACGAGGTACTGACTTTACGACCGACAGAACCGCCGCTACTGGGACACAACCATCACCGGCAATCCCATCGTCCCCTCCCGCACCTCCATCCTCGAAACCCTGCCCAAAGTCCTCGCCTCGCCCCCCAAAATCAGCCCCAAGTCCAGCACCTCCAGCGTCGAGCACCTCCTCTTCCAGATCTCGCACCTCTTCGGCCATCCCTGGCTTTTCGTCTTCATTCTGCTCGCCTGCGTCACGGGGTTCGCGGCGTGGGCTCGTGGGAAGAGAGGCAGGAGTTTTGGCAGTAATACGGGCGGATACTTCCAGCTGGATAGTGAGAAAGGGCTTCTTGGGAGTGTGATGGGGGCGAACGGGAAGGTGGACTAGAAGTGATTGTGGGTTGAGGAGCTTGTTGATAGGGGCTGTGAGGGGGCGGGGGAGTTCTGTAGCATGTCTTTTGTTCTCTGCCTATTGATTGGTTGGACGGGGATGGGAGGGGCGTTGATGTGAGCGAGATCTCACGGCGTTCGGGCAATTTTTATACGTGGGTGTGTAGATCACGCTTATTCTGCTAGTATCTTCAACGCGATGGTTCTCGCTCTCTGTCTTCGCAGTGTACCTCCAGACATCCCAGTGGCTAGCGCAGACAAACTGAGAGCTCCCCCGCCCTCCCGCGCCCCCCCTCTCACTTCCCCCCAAACAAATCCTTCTCCACCATCGCCCGACAAATCGGATGATAGAACTCCCTATTCCTCTCAAACGTCCTCTCCGCCAACTCCCTATCACACTCCTTCAGCCCCCTGTACAGCGGCCTCACAAACTTCATCCGTCCCACCCTCCCCAGCAACTCTGCCGTCGGCTCGAACACCGTCTCCGCGTGCGCCTGCAACCCCACCACAAAGAACCGGCTGACCAGCTCGACGTTCTGGCTGGCCGCGTACCCGTACTTCGCGCCCATGAGGTCGATATCCGCGGGCTTCAGCGGGGTTTTGAAGGTCTGGATGCGCTCGAGGAAGACGACGGATTGGTTGGCGGACCAGGAGGAGATGTCGGAGGCGCTGGGGTCGAAGGCGCTGCTGCTGTCGCCGCTGTGCGTGCGAGACTCCCACTTGTCGGCCAGCTCGTAGCAGGCGCGCACGAGGGTGTCGTCGAAGTCGGGTTTTGGCGGGTAGCCGGGGGCGTAGAACCACGTGTCCCAGTCGAGGGCTTCGAGGTGTTTGGAGGCGGTGGCGTCGGAGGAGAAGAAGGCGAGGAGGGTGGATTTGAAGTCGTAGGAGTCGAGGGATTTGTATTTGTATGTTTGGAAGTACTATTATGGGTCCGTCAGTTGCGTTCTGAGCGATTATGGGCTTTTTTGTGGTAGGGGCTTACGTGAGGGATGAACTTGTCCCATTTGTCTTTGCCCACTAGCTTCTCCAGATGATACAGGAAGTTGAAGCCTTTCTCGTATGGCACGGAAGAGAACGCATCATCTGGGTCTTTGCCTTTGAGGTCGACAATCAGCTTGGTGAACTCGTGGTCTTCACCATACCGCTCCACCGAATCTCGTAGCGCTTTCCATCCGATGATGGCGGAAAAGTCTCGATATGGCTCGCCGTGGATCGCGGCTTGTATGCGCCGCTCGAGGTAGACAGTCCAGCCCTCGTTCAACCAGAAGTGTTCCCAAGACGCGTTGCTGACGAGGTTGCCACTCCAGCTGTGAGCCAGCTCGTGTGCAATGACATCAACATTCTCCCCTAGATAGAATCAATCACCGTTGCAGGTTCTGCCGGGTGACGAGAGCAAGAACTCACTGTCTCCACTGATGATTGTAGGCGTAGCGAAAGTAAAAATCGGGTTCTCCATCCCCCCATACGGGAAGGACGCCGGCAGAACCAGGACATTGTATGTTGTCCATTCGTACGGAAACACGATCTTCTCCGCCACTTCGAGGAAATTCTCCATGTCATGCTCGAGCTCCCATTTGCAGCCCTGTAGCTCTTCAGGACCGGTGCACACCGTGCTTCGCGGACCGATGGAGGCACTTGCAAGATCACCGCTGGCTATAGCAAACAGGTAACTTGGGATAGGGACCTTCTGCTTGAAAGTGTACAGCAGCGTGCCTCTAGCGCCGCCCTTGCCTGGTTGGAAGTCCTTTGCGCCTGTCGGGAGTCCACTAGCCACAACTGGCAGCGGAGAGCGGATGTTGAAGTCGAAGGTTGACTTTACGTCTGGCGTGTCTTGACAGGGGAAGATGGATCTTGCGTGGATGGCTTGGCATTGAGAGACTATGTTCTTTAGCTGCTGCGGTCAAGTATCCGATGATCCAAGGCATGAGAGGGATAACTCACACATATATGGATGTCTGCGGTTCGACGTCTGCGCAGGGGTGAGCCATTGCAGAGCTGTACACTCCTTCGTAGTACTAAGCGTTATCTGTGCCAAATTCGTGTCAGTCTATGCCGATAATCGATGATATAGACTATATACCTACATCAAGCTGTACATACTTGCCCTTCTTGATGCCTTGATCCAGCTTCACTGACAGAGCGCTGCCATAAGGCTCGAACCGCGATGCCACCTCCCATTTGGACGCCTTGCCTTCGACCTTGACGTCTTTGATGTCAAGATGACTAGTAGAAGGGTTAATTCAAAGCATCCCCAAAGTATGTGATGAGGGTCGCTGAAGATATAGCTCATGAACACGACATCTGAATCAGAAGAATAGGAGACCGGAAGTCAATTCGAGACAAGAGGTGATGTAGATCACAAACTCTCGAGACTCGAACATACTAATAGGACAGGCGGCTTACCTTGTGTCCAGCACAATCTTGTCAATCTCCGCGTTCGTGATGGACTCAAGACTGAGTATGACGTTCCCATCAAGGGCCTTCTTTTCAAAGTCAATCTCAAAATTCGCAACCGTATGTTTGGTGACGAAGTTGTGGTAGTTCGATAGCGTGTTGGGGTCCCTGGGCTGATTGATGGTCACGTCCGTCACCATCCCGCGCGCCAATATGGCCTGCGGTGATTTGTGCATACTGGGAGATTGAAAAGCGTAGAACGGGTTCAGTCTACTTAACCATGCGAGAGGACGGATGCGGTTCATCTGTCTGAACGTTGAGTAACAGGTGCAGAGGCAATCTCCAAACAAGTTGAGGAGAGGGATGGCACGTGACTGGGACTTTCCACCACGAAATCTGCGAGTCCACAAATGCAGAACGGCTAGAAAGGGTTGGCACTGCATCTAAAACATGGGATATAAATTGTACTATCAAAGCCAGGCTAGCTACATGAGAGGAGGAATCATCGCTGACAAACGCCAAACTAAATTCTCCAATGTAGTCTCAATCGCCGAAAGGACTGTTCCAGGTTCATCGTGTTTCAGTATCAAAGACATGATCTCATGAAGGTAAAGCCTCCCGCAGAGCGCCCACTACGAGCTCTTCGAATAGGCCTTGTCGACCTCCTTCTTGTACTTCTCCAATATCCCCTTCCGGTTGATCTTCTGTGCTGAAGTCGTCAAGCCCTGGGACAGGTCAGCACTTGTGTATGATGACGTGATCGCGAACATTGTTTTGAACTCA
>JAKLMF010000467.1:0-14266 GCA_022813555.1 Botryosphaeria agaves | reverse complement strand
ACGTCTTTACAGGTGGACAATGATTTAGTTCGGAACCAACTCATTATCAATCAAGGTATAGATCAAACAGTCTTGATTCGGAAACGCCAAGATGCGGCAAACTTTATGTCCGGTGGTGCGAGGCCTCCGAATGTCCGGCAGTGTTTCGCTATGCACGACACAAAGCACGGCCAAGGTATTCGATTCGCCTTCTCTGCAGGCGGCGGAGAGTCTTCTGCTCCTATCCACAGCTGGGGTCAACGACCGCGTATGCAGACAGATGTTGAATCCCAAATTAGGTGAGGTATCTCACATGTCAGTTCGCGGAATACGCTAATGTGTTTTGAAGTCTTGAGCAGGAAAGTCTTCGTAACTTGAAGCGAGAGCTCCATGACGCAGAGACAAGCTTGCGGGATGCAGAAAACCGTTATAAGCGAAGTGACCAGGCCATTCAGCGACACAAAAAGCAGCAGAGAGACCTTCAAGTACAACAGCAACGTGCAGAAGAGGAAGTGGAACGGTTGCAGGATGAGCTCGAAGCAGATACACCGCAGACAGGCGTACTAGAAGCGCTAGAGACTGACCTGCAGAACGCTAAAGAGGCAAAGCAGATGCAGGAGAACGCCATGCAGGATGCCCTCGAGGAAAAAGAAAAGCTGGATAGAAAACAGCACGAGCTCAAGCAGCAGCTCAACGCATCTCAGAAAGAGACGCAGGAGATCGAAGCAAAGATAAACAAAGCCACAGCCAAAATCCACAAGTTGGCCGAAAAGCGGCACACTGCGCTCCTCGAGAAGAACCGGGCCTTTCAACTCATTCAAGATGCCAAAGACGAGAAGGATGTGCTTCAGGAGAAACGGGCGAAGCAAGAGGAGCGCATTGCCGAATTCGCAACACAAGCATCCTCAATCTGTGCGCGCGTTCCCGTCGACGCCAATGAGACTCCTAACAGTCTGGACGCGAAGTTGAGCAGACTCATCAAGGATAAGCAGAGATACGAGGAGCAGTATGTATCACCTTACCGCACTATGCTGGGACGCCACTGATCGTGACAGGCTTGGCGGCAACCGAGAACAATTGACCGTACTTGCGCTGAACGCGAAAGCGGCTTACGTGACGGCTCAGAACCAAGTAAATAACGTGAAAGCCACACTACAGGTATGTTCGACCTCTAGCTATTCGACGTCGTTTTGCTAACCAGCGTTCTCGTTGCAGGCATTGAAGATGGCGATGACCAACCGCATCGACCGTTGGCGCAAGTTCCGACGGTTCATCTCCAGCCGCGCGAAGAACGATTTCACCTACCTTTTGAGCGAGCGTGCCTTCCGAGGCACTCTGATCATCGCCCACGATGCCAAAGAACTTGACATCCAGGTCGAGCCGGATATCACCAGGCGCAGCGACAAAGGCCGTCAGACCAAAACCCTATCTGGAGGTGAAAAGTCCTTCTCGACCATATGCTTGCTTCTCTCCTTGTGGGAAGCTATGGGCTCACCAATACGCTGTCTAGACGAATTGTATGCTTCTTCTTCGCTGTCTTGAATGGACATGGCTAACTAATTGGATAGTGATGTGTTCATGGATAGCGTGAACCGCGACATCAGCATGAAGATGATGGTAAGTGGCCTTGTCTTCGTATTTGTATGTCACTCATCCGGCGTTCCGCTCGGCTGACACGGATTGTGCACAGATCGGGGCAGCTCGGCGAGCAGTCAGCCGTCAATTCATTCTCATCACGCCTCAACAGATGAATCCACGTGAGCTGCAGAACGACGTGAAGATCATTAAGTGAGTTTCTAGTTATCGTGGAATAACATCAACAGCGGCTAATCCGCGGACAGAATGAGTGATCCCGAACGTGGACAGACTGCACTGTCATTTGGCAGGCAGTAGTTATTGGATTGGAGTTTCGGATGCGCACAAGGATTGATCAATCGTCTCGCAGCTTCAAGCGCTTTCTGTCACATTTTAGTTGATACCCTGCCCCCTGGCTCGTAGCGTATTTAGGATACTCTGGTGTATTTACGGCAGGCGTCTCCGATCGTGAAGGCCGCTTTTCATTCTAAGCCCGCGAGTCTCCCAGCACTTTGCTCAAGCATACTGGATCCAATCATATCAATCGGAGAGATGTCTGGAGACGTGGGGTTGAGATGGCTGAGGACGTCTCTTGGCAGAGCCTATTTCTGTCTCGGTAGAGCCTCCTTCCGTGCCCGTTCGGTGTTCGGCCTTTCATCGCACGCATGGCACACACAGCAACTAGCAGCTGGTATCCACAACGGAACGTCATAATAGCCTTCAAAGGAAGGCAAGCCACCTTGGCGATGGCGATACAGCCTCTTGATCCCCCTGTGCCTGCATACCATGTCATTCCGGCGTGGAGGAAACAGCCTCAATTCAGAGAGTCGTGATGTAAACAGTTGCGTCATGGCGAACGGACGCGAGTAAATAGTGGGGTGACAGTGTGTTAGAAAAGCGTTCTCTTAAACACAATATCTCTTCACATACACAGCTACCTATTTTACATTTCACACTACTGTCCAACCCAATCCAATAACTTCAACTCACCCATTCCACATCAAACAATCACCATGCCTGAGCAACTCACTTCTCAAGAGGTCAACACCCAGACCGATCCCTCCGTCGAGAAGCAATTCGACGACGAGACCCCCAAGGCCCAGCAGTTCGAGGACCTCTATGGCATCTGCGACAAGCTGAAGGTCAGCCTCATGGGCACCTACCGACCAGGTGTCGGCCCCGTCCACCGCGCCATGGCCGTCGGCCGCCGAGAGGGCCCGGACTTCCTCTTCATCGCCAACTCGCACAGCCAGAAGTTCAAGGACCTGAACGAGTCCAAGGAGTGCTCGATCACGTTCCAGAACTCGTCGACGGAGGACTGGGTCAGCGTTACTGGCACGGCCACGACGACGGACAGCAACGATCCCAGGATCAAGGTATGTTCTTGTCCAAACATGAGAAGTTTCAGTGTCGTGGATCCTGACAACCATCACAGGAGATCTACAGCCCCGGCCTCAAGGCGTGGTTCGGCGACCTCGGCGACGGCAAGCACACCGGCACGCCCGAGGACCCGCGGATGACGCTCATCGAGATCAAGGCCAAGCACATCACCTACTGGCACACCACCGTCACGAAGCTGGGCTTCGCTGCGGAGGTCGCGACCGCGGCGCTCACCGGCAAAGTGGCTCAGACTGGTGTGCAGAGGCGCCTGACGGAGGACGACATCCAGCTGGAGAGGAAGATGAGGAGGGGACAGTAGAGTGCTGGACACTAGGCTGAAGTCACGAAGACAATGGGCTTCTCTTGACTTGTAATGGTAGCTACAATGACCCGCTACACAATGCAGACACCTGATGCTCGCATGCTTACTCTCTTGCTGTGATTATTGTCAGACCAGAGTGCTGACAGCTGATGCTGACGTGATAATCCTGGTCCCACAACTTTTCATATACTACAGCAGTGATTTATCTCTCTTTATCGGCATCTTCAGACCAAAAGCTAAAGCCAAACCTGGAACCCTCTCTCTCACAGAGTCCATCCTCTTCTCGACCCTCCCCCACGCCCAAGCCCCTCGCACTCAGCCCCACACTCAACCCCCTCTGACGTCAAGTCCCACATCGCCGCTTCTTCCCGCCCCGGCCCGCCGCTCCCCGCAGATCGATCCTAGTGCCACAATGTCCGTCACCAAACAATCAACCCCGGACCAAGCGCCCATCCCCATCGTCGACTTCGCCCGCTTTCTCCACGGCACCCCCACCGAGCGCAAAGATGTAGCCGCACAACTCGACGCCGCCTTCCGCACCGCGGGCTTCGTCCACCTGATCAACCATGGCGTGCCGCAGGAGCAGGTGGACGAGTGCTTTGCCTGGGTACGCCCACCTCCCCGTCCCCCACCACAGCCGAAAAGATCCACTTCACGCTGACGGATTCGATGTGACGAAAAGAGCGCGCGCTTCTTCGCCCTCCCCGAAGTCACCAAAATGCTAGCCCCCCACCCCCCCGGCTCCTCGCACCACCGCGGCTACTCCGGCCTCGGGCTGGAGAAAGTGTCGCAGCACACCTACGACGACGCCGCGATCCGCCACCTCCGCCACGCGCCCGACGTCAAGGAGTCCTTCGAGTCCGGCAACCCGGCCGACACCAGCCAACAACCCAACATATGGCCCCCTGCCTCCGTCCTCCCCGGTTTCCGCGGCTTCCTCGAGGAGCGGTATTTCCCGCTGTGCGCGGCGCTGGTGCACCAGCTGCTGCGCGCGCTGGCGCTGGCGCTGGGGTTGGAGGATGAGGCGCGGCTCAGCGCGGCGCATGGGCAGAGCCTCTTCCAGCTCAGGCTGCTGCACTATCCATCGCTGCCCCTCTCCGCGCTGAGGGACGGGAGTAAAACCAGGATTGGCGCGCACTCGGACTTCGGGACGCTGACGCTGCTGTGGCAGGATGGGGTTGGCGGGCTGGAGATCGAGGAGCCGGGGCAGGAGGGGGTATTTAAGGGGGTGGGGCCGCTGGAGGGAGGCGTGCTGGTGAATGTGGGGGATTTGATGGAGAGGTGGGGGAATGGGCGGTGGAGGAGTACGGTGCATCGGGTTGGGGCGCCGCCGGCTGCAGGGACTGGTGATGGGGGGGAGGAGGAGATGTGTAGGGAGAGGTATTCGATCCCGTTTTTTGCGACGGCGGATAGTGAGGCGGTTATTGAGGCGTTGCCGGGGACGTGGGGGGAGGAGAGGCCGAAGAGGTGGGAGGGGGTTACGGCGGGGGAGTATATTAGAATGAGGATGGCGGCGCTGTATTGAATGGGGAAGGGGGACGAATAGTGGATGATCTCAAGCTGACGGCTAAGGAAGCGATGCTCACAAACAGTCTGAGTCACTTTTGCGGGTACCTGCCTTCATCA
Organism: Botryosphaeria agaves; assembly: GCA_022813555.1. Taxonomy (NCBI): domain Eukaryota; kingdom Fungi; phylum Ascomycota; class Dothideomycetes; order Botryosphaeriales; family Botryosphaeriaceae; genus Botryosphaeria; species Botryosphaeria agaves. Next base: position 9,384 of record JAKLMF010000467.1, on the reverse strand, counting down.
AAATCGTTGCCATGATTCGTCTACGCCTTCGACTGTCGTGATGATTACTCATTGAAATCAGACGACGCGGTCTATGTCGCCTCTCCGAAATTTGTGTGCCCCGTTTCCATCGCATGCTGCGTCGCCCCTCTCTCCCCATTCCCCTGCCAATTACAAATATTGCACTTGATGCTGAACCCCGCCGTATCCGTATAATAATGCCTCTTCTGCAATATCCTACACAGCTCCTTCGCCTTCTCCAACACCTCCTCATCCCACCCATCAAACTGCTTGATATCCAACTCCGCCGGCAGATCCGCATGCGCATGCGGCGGCTCGGACGGGCTCAGCGCAATCGTGTCGTAGTGTATGCCCGAGTACACCAGGACGACGCGCTTCGCTTTCCCCTCGTTGAAGCGGTCGACGCGCAGGTCCTGCACGTTGATGCTGCAGACCTCGACGTCGAACTGCTGGGACAGGATGCCGAGCTCGATGCCGCCGCCCCAGGAGTCCGGGTGCTGGATCCACTGGCAGTATTTGTCGGGCGGCTGCTGCAGCACGGCTTCGTTGTAGAGGTCGGGCTGCGCTTGGATGCCCTGCGCGACGAGGGAGCGGAGCTCGGTCATGCTGTCGAGGGAGTCGCCGAGGACGGCGGAGCCGAGGGCGCGGAAGAGGCAGGAGTTGTCGTCGGGCATTACGCGTAGGACTAAGGTGCCTTGGTGGGAGGGGACAGGGACTTCTGGGGGATCCTGATCGAGGTTCATGTTTTTTCTCGTGAGTGATAATGGTTTGTCTGGCGTCGGTTGAGAATGACGGTGCCGTGACTGTGATGTGTCGGACTGCGAGTAGTTTGGCGGGGACTGGGGGCTGAACTGCGAGCCGGGCAGGGCTTTCACCTCGTTCGGAGCCGGGATTGTCTGCTGCAGCGGATGCTTGAGCTGGCTTGCTATGTCGCGGGCAACAGCTATGAGCTGTTCGCCATCCAAGCGCAGACCCGTGTCGCCGAGTCTTGCTTGGGAGTCGAACTCAGTCAAGTCGAGCGATCGTGGGGGAAAGCCGCATTTGAGATCGAAAGCAGGCAGGCCGGTGTTCTCTGATATCGCATGCTGGAGCTCGCTCACAGTGGCGGAATCCGGAAGTGATATCGTGTGGACGCCTGAGGGTCCCCGTACTCGCAACCTCATGCTGAAAGTAGTTTCGGAGACTTGATCGAGAACCGTATGGTAGACAAAAGGCTTGGTGGCTATGGTCGAATAATGGAACTATTCCTCAGAGTATGCAGACAGCTAGAAAGAAGAGAGTCCAGAATTCCTCATGACCAGTGGAATGCAGTGTGCTACTGAGGCTGATATCAAGGAATGTATTTGCAGAATTGTGTCACAGACTGGACTGGGGTGTTTCTCACCGGGGAGAGGAGTATACCGTGTGATCAAGCGGTGGTGTACAGGTCTATGTGTCGAGTGTGAGCGTATATACAGCGTCTCAGGCGTGTGAATAGCTAGAGAGGCAGTGTTGGTAAGCCGTAGATGGCTGCAGAACATGGCACCTGCCGCGGAAGACGTCACACAGCACTCCATCCCCGAACGCACTAGCGCTCCCGCGTCGGAGGATCCCCAGACCGATGAGGCTCTGCGGCAGCAACCCAAGCGCGACTTTCTGCGTGAACGCGACTGCGGTGGTGTACACGGTGACTTTGCATAGCATTCGTTCACACAACACCAGCCCGTCCACAGGCGAACGCAGCCATGGCTACCTCGCGAGAGAGCAAAAGCCCGTCGCCCATACCCTCGACCGAAACCAACCAGCCAGACGGCGCAACATCAATCGTAACAGACGAAGAATGGAAGGCCATGCAGACAGTTCTCAGCAACATCAGCACACACAGGCGCGCAGATGGATCCGACCCAACGAAGTACTTCCAGCGGAAAGTCAACAAACGAAATGTGCCCGATTACTACAACATCATCAAGGAGCCTATGGCCCTTAGCATGATCAAGGCCAAGATCAACGCACGGGAATACAAGAGCTTCCCGGAGTTCGTTAGAGACTTTGCCTTGGTATCGCATAATGCGCAGGTGTATAACAGACCAGAGTCTGAGGCATATGTGGATGCGCTGGAGATTAAGGATCTGCTCGAGAAGGAACTCAAGAAGCTGGTTGACCAGAATATCATTACCGACGAGGTTGCCAAACTTCCGTTCCTGGGAGAGATCCCTCCCCAGGATGAGATCCCCGCCGAGGAGGCTGAAGCCGAAGAGGAAGAAGAGGAAGATGATGAGGACGATGAGGATGAGGAACAGGAAGATTCGGACGAGGAAGGTGGAACTAGAAAGCGCAAGAAGGGCCGTCGCTCAATAGCGGCTATCGCAAAGCGAGAAGGAGCTGGAAAGGATGAGAAGAAAACAGATGACCCAGAGCTGCGGAAGAAGCGAGGTCGACCGCCCAGGGTCGACACACCCATGGAAGCTAGGATCAAGGCCATCATGAAAGGCATTCGCAAACCAAGAAACGCTCAGAACCAACTCATGGTCAGCCATTTCGAGCGTTTGCCTGACAAGGCTGTGATGCCAGAGTACTACAACGAGATCAAGCAGCCGATGGCCATGGACATCATCAAGAGGAAGCTGAAGCGGAAAAAGTACCAGTCCGTTGAGCAGTTCATGAAAGATGTAGAGCTCATGTTTGAGAATGCGAAGATGTACAACACGGATGAGAGCCAGATATACAAGGATGCCGTTCATCTCCAGAAAGAGGCCCGTGTCGTAGCGGAGCAGGAGAAAAAGAAACCCGACACAGAGTATGTTATGGAAGAAGGTAGACTGCCAATGCCCAACGGCATCCTGCACAACGGCGAACTATGGAGAGTTGGTGAGTCACTGCCTGACCTTTGACTCACTCTGGTAATGCTAACTCTTCACAGGTGACTGGGTTCACATACAGAACGCCAACGATTTGACGAAACCGATAGTTGCGCAGATATATCGCACATGGCAGGACGCCGACGGCGGCAAATGGGTCAACGCATGTTGGTACTACCGGCCTGAGCAGACTGTCCACCGATTCGACAAGCACTTCCTGGAGAACGAAGTTGTCAAGACAGGACAATACCGCGACCATCCGATTGATGAGGTTATTGATCGATGTTTCGTTATGTTTGTTACCAGATACAACAAGGGCCGCCCAAGGAACTTCTCATCAGACAAGGAGATATATGTTTGCGAGGCGCGATACAACGAAGAGAAGTTCAAGCTGAACAAGATCAAGACCTGGGCAAGTTGTCTGCCTGATGAAGTACGGGACAAAGACTACGAGATGGACCTGTTCGATGCACCCCGAAAGCTGAAGAAGTATCCTAGTCCGATCGCGTACATGCTGTCGGACGACGCGAAAGAAACTGATGACATGCCCAAGCCTACCTGGGGCGCAGAGAATGCGCCACCAAAGATTGGTGCTGTTCACAAACGACCAAGAGATCCGAAGGTGAGCAAACGCTATCGATTGCATCTCAACCCATCTTCACAGTTTGCTGACTGCCCCAGGACTCGCCTCCACCGGAGCCAACACCACCACCCCCACCGACCCCACCTCCTCCACCCCCCCGCCAAACCCCCAACGTCCCCCCCCACGCGCCAAACGGCTACAACCTCGACCGCCCCGACTTCCACGCGCCCAATCAAGCCGCCCAAGCCCCCATGACCGCCCCGGCGCCCACACCAACCCACCCCTCCCAATCCTCATACGCCCCGCAACACGCCCCACACTTCCACCAGAGCTCCGCCTCCCCCGCGCCACTCCCGCACATGGCCCCCGCCCAACCCAACAACGCCTTCCCACCCCCGCTGACCCCGCACGCCAGCTTCACCGGCGCCCCGCCGGGTCCACCGAGCTACGCCACCCCGCAGCAGGCCGGCAGCAGCGGCACGTACCCGGCGGCTCCTGGCGCGGCGGCGGGGCGGGCGGCGGCGGGGGGGCCGCTGGGGTATAAGGCGCCGATGCCGGTGGAGGTGTATTGCCTCAGCGACCAGGCGAACGCGAGTATCCCGGAGGAGGTGAGGAGGCAGTTCCATCGGGATGAGCAGGGGCGGGTGCTGTGGTTTACGATGCCGCCGTTGGAGGTGGAGAGGGAGGGGGGGGTGGTGGGGCATAGTGTGACGTATCTGGCTGCGAAGGCGAGGAGGGGGAAGAGGAGGGGGGAGGGGCTGGATGGGCTGGAGGGGAGGGGTGGGGAGAAGAGGGGGAGGGTGGATGAAGGAGGGGTTGAGGTCGACGTCGCGGATCTGACGGGTACAGCTGTGGCGGCGCTGGAGAGGCGGTTGGTTGAGGGGGTGAGGGGGGAGTATGTGAGTATGCTGGATGGGCAGTGGCAGCGAGGTCTGGATATGGACTTGGAGCGGTTGGTGGAGGTGCAGAGGCAGACGAGTATGCGGCAGAGGGAGACGGAGGAGAAGACGAGGAAGAGGAGGGAGAGGGAGACGGTGAGGCTGGCGGGGACGACGGTGTTTTTGGATGACGCGGTGATGAATAGTTAGAAGTGATATTTCGTGGCGTCCGTGTTGATGCTCTGTAACGGTAGACTCAGTGGGCCGGCGTTGGGTTACAGCCGTGGCATATGGCTGAGCTCCTTGGTTGGGCATAACCGTTGGACATGGAGAACACGGTTTTAAAGCCGGGGACAGCTCCCGGTGATCCAGAAAGTTCCTGATCTAGCAGAATGCTCCCGGAGAAGGACTTACGACGAAAGTTCGGTCAGACATGCGACGCTTCAAGACTCATTTCATACAGCTTGGAGTGGTAATGCAAACTCTATACACTGCGCGCTTCGCACTTCCCACTCACTGCGCATCACCTCCCTCCATTCACAACCCTCGCCTTCTCCTCCGCCGAAAAGGTGCTCTCGCCCTGTTGAAGCGCCAGCACGAGCATCGGCAGCGCGGCATCCGTGAAGTCGCCCGCTGCACGGACTTTGTCGAGATCTTCGGCTAGCTCGGCGGTCACACGACGCAGATACCAGTCTGAGAAGCTCGGTGCTGCTGGCGCCTGCTCTGCCATTGGATGCTCCGTTCCCGGAGCAGTTTGGTCAGACGGTCGAGATTGGAGTCTTGATTTTTTGGTCTTCGTTGGTCGGGATGTGGCAGTTTTGACATCCTATATTCCCGTTAGACCAGTGCGGGATCTTTTATTTCTATTTGAAGATGCCAAAAATTGCACAGCTGTTGCATTTTCTGATGCTTGGGTCTGGAATCACTTGCCTGTGCTGATGCTGATGGTTCCGGCTCGCTTTCACTGCTGGCGCTGCTGCTTTCTGACGGTGATGATACTGCTCTCACCGTTAGTTGAGGGATTTCTGTAGAACCCCTCACGGGATTGTACCTTCTGTGCGCGACTTTCTCTTGCGCCGCGCAGGCTTTTTCTCGGTAGACTTTGATATGGGCGGCATGACTTTGATGGTGGAGAGGAAGCTCAGGGTGGTGAGAGATGTATGAATTTTTATGAGTGTAGAAAAAGAGTCGAAAAATGGCATTACCTTGGCACCGGGTTATGTCTCTCCATGATCAAATACAGGTAGCATTCACATGGAGCTTATAGATAACTACGTGGCCATTCAGCTTTTCTAGACATAATGTACGATTTGCAAAGTAGGAATTAACACGGCCGTTGTCAACTGGTTCGATGCGCCACGAGCTCGGGCCACATTGTTGACAGCCCTGACAGATGTCCTCTAACGAAGCTCGTCCTTTCTGCAAGAGCAGACAACGGAACCTAGTCAAATCATGTTTGGAGCTCTCAACAGGTTCATCTCAAGGCTTGATGCCGAGCCAGAAGATCAAAAAAGTGGTCCTTCAGGAGCAGCCGGTTTTCAAGTCCTCCGAAACACCAACCTTGAGCTGCCTGTTGAACCCTGGTTCGACTTTATTATTGGCATCAATGGAAGGACTATAGTGAGAAAAACGACTAAAATGTACCTCTGTAACTCTACTGAATCATTGGCCCAGGATAACCCTGATCCAACCCTCTTTGCTACGGAGGTTCGTAACTGTGCTGGCTCAACCATCAGCTTAGGTGTCTGGAGCGCAAAGGTCAGTAAACAGCCAGGTTTCAATCTTCAAGCAGGTTTTGACGGTCTGCAGGGCCAGAGAATACGAGAGATCTATGTTGCCGTCCCTAGCGATCCGCCTTCTCTTGGGCTATCTCTGCAGTGGTCACTACTGTCAGGAACGGATGACGTGTGGCATATTCTGGACGTAACCCCAAACTCACCAGCTGACCTGGCGGGCTTACTGCCGTACGGTGATTACGTGATTGGCAGTCCCGAAGGGCTGGTTAGGGGTGAATCTGGTCTTTCCGAATTAGTCGAAGATGTATGTTCCCCCTGCTGCTTCGCTCATACTGTTTTCGCTGCATTACCTCCAAGAACCGGAGGGGCCTCACTGGATCATGCGTTTCTCATGCCAAACACCACGGCTTTGCGAATCACCAAACATGCTGGACACTCAGATATGGTGATGCGTTGAGAGGCTATGCTGATATTGACAAGTATCTGAACCGACCCCTACGTCTACTGGTATACAACCATGAATACAATGTGACCCGACCAGTAACAATAACTCCATCGCGAAGCTGGGGAGGCGCCGGAGCACTTGGCTGCGTGCTAGGCTTTGGCGCACTCCACCGTATACCCGCACCGCTAGAAGAGCCGCCGCAAGCGCCGGGTGAGACCCTCTTCGAACATGCGAAGGACGAGCAACAACCATTTGCCTCCCCTTCCGCGAACGATTCCGACATATTCCCTCCATCGCAGCCCGAATCATCGACAAACGACTTCCTGATCCCAGCCAACATGCAATTTCAGAATCCTCCATCCCAGACTGGAGCACCGCCGAAAGGAGCCCACTCAAAACCGAACCGAAAGGTGCGTCCGCACCATGCCATCTCGCCAGCAACAGCCATAGACGAGTACTTCAAAGAAGGCGAAGAGAAGAGCCGGGAAGACGATCGTGCGCCGTCGAGCAAATCGCCATCGTCGTCGTTGCCCCCTCCGCCGAAAGCTGGTGGGCCACCGAAAGCAGCTACAACTCCTCAATAAATCTGCTCTTGCGTCGCCCCTCGGCATCAAATGCATTCGCCAAGAGACCGCTTGCAAGTAACTTGGTTGTTTCGGATGGCTGGCCGGCGCTGAGGAAGCTGTCGACGCGATCGGATGTGCCGTTGCCCTTCCTGGGACTGAGGTAGGGGCTGTTGTTGGCTTCGGTCGGCTTGGCCTTTACTGGATCGCTGCGAGAGATGTTCGACTCCACGTTTTTGGGCGCAGTGGTCTTTTTGCTGAGTGCGGTCTTGAGGAACTTGGGGCAGGACGGAGCCATGTTGTCAAGAGTGTATTAGGTATACTGAAGTGGGCTTCGATGCGTCGGAAAGCCTTCTGAAGGTTCGAGGAGGGTTTGTACAACGAGAGTATGTGGAGTTGGCCTTGTCGAGAGTTTGTAGTGTTCTCTCAACCTGCAGCACTGGATGAGAAGGTCGAAAATGCGGGAGGCAGAGCAGTGAAGATATAGAATTCTGTGTCAAAGCACCCATTTTCATATGGCGCAATGCGTTGCGGTGCCATGGTCTGGGAATATTGAATGCACTGTTCGATGGGACCGCTACCACTGTTTACAAAGTTTCAGATATTGTACAAAATATCAGCACTGCTCGTTGGTCGTCTGACGCGTGAGGACAGTTAGATTTTTCATAGACTTTGAACTCTACATTCTGGTGATCGATGCATACGCTCAGTTCAAGTCTTGACTACGCATTATGCCGAGATACTACAGGGTTCTTGAATTTTGCTTTGTAGTCCTACCGGGTTGGAGAACCACGGAACTGGCCCCCAGAGACGGGACGCTCGGACCCTGGGGTAAGACTCTATTTTCGAGATGGGCTTAGCGCCTCGCTTACCTAATGGACCAGGGTCGCAAGGCAGCCTTGCAGGTGAATTACAAAGTGAGCAAGCTGGTGACATCGCATTAGAAAAACGCGCATCAATTGTTCAAGTGGTAGGCTACCTCAACAAAGACAGGATGAGGTATTGTATTGAGTCTTAATCAAGTGATATCGCATCGCTGTGCTGGAATCCGCCAGATTCTCCTGCATTCCTTTTGTTGAGAAGGACTCACACATCACTGTTCTGCTCTCCACGTTATCATCATTGAGAAGCTGCCCCTTTTGTTACTCTCCGATTCTGGAATATTTGCTGTCTCGCAGTCCGTCATACTATCCCCCATACAGCTGTCACGAGTGTGAACGGCGTGTGCCAGGCGTGAGGAGTTCAACAGTTTGCCATGGAGCCTGCGAACCCGCAGTATATGTCGGAGCCAGGCATGTCGCAATCATCTTCTAGCGCAACACCTCCCGAGGTGGGAAGAAAACTATCAGCAAGTCATGCCGCAGCCAGCAGGATACGCCGGCGGAATCGCCTTATCACATCGTGTCTTGAGTGCAGACGCCGGAAGCTCAAGTGTGATAAGCTGCATCCTTGCACCAATTGCACAAAGTTCGCACGGGACTGTGTCTTCCTGGCTCCAGCATTAGACTCTGCCTCCCAGCTTAGGCTCGCCGAGATCAAAGAGAAGATGGGCTCGCTGGAAAAGACGCTGGAGCACGGTGTTGCTCGTAGAGCTAGTAAGGGTGAATCGAGATCGAGCGACGCCGTACCGCTGCCGGGGTTCGGTGATGAAGACAGCACGGAGGAGCACATGGCGCCGGAAGATGAGCAAGACCTCGAGCCTACACCTCTCGCGACTGAAGATGCAGCTTATTACGAAGACGCGGACGGCGATTTGATGGACTTAGGCATAGCATTCGGGAAGATGAGGCTCACTGAGAGGATTGGTGGGTTTGTTAGGTACGTGCAAGGCTCCCATTGTTTTGTAAATCTTGAACACTTGGTTGCTTGATTCGATATACCCACTCCAAGCTATTCTGCTATGCCATCTGCTCCGTTCCAAGCTCCTTCCCACTAGATAGATATCCTTGCACAAATACTCTTACACTTGTTATATTCCAACGACATGAGAACTAACATTGCCCAGACCTAAACTTGCTGAGGAGGTGAGCGAACTCGCCTTGTGCGCATACCCTCCCCTGAACTGCCTTGCTGAGACACTAGCTGTATAGCTGAGTTTTGCTATGCGGGAAGTACCTGAATCGACGAGTCCACCATCTACGATTCCACCCAGAATTCCTAATGCCTCTCCACAAGAGTATCTCGGCCCTGGAGAGGACTATATCGCCCCGTCTTCGAGTTTTTTCTACACTCCCACACCGATGAAGACGTCTCTAATGCATCACCTGCCATCCAAGCCGGTAGCAGACAAACTTCTTGGCCAGTACTGGGAGGCAGCACACTATATCGCACGCATCTTACAT